>VDFB02325302.1:42500-89121 GCA_007258455.2 Sequoia sempervirens
TATATATATATATATATATATACACATATATATATATATATACACACATATATATATACACATACACACACACACACACACACACACACACACACACACACACACACACATATATATATATATATATATATATATATATATATATATATATGTATGCATGTATACACAACTAGGGAGGTTGTAAAGAGAGTCAATTTGCATGATGACATTTCAAGTCAAGTCTTTCAAGAGTTTACTTTGGCTGTGACCTAGTAGACATTGTGTTCATTTATGATGTTCATTCATGAAACTGAACAATGGGATTTGATTTATGATGGGATTTACTTATTCATTGTAAACTTACAATTTAGAATTAGATTGATTTCCACTTACACTTACAGTTACAATTTATGGATATGCTACATATAGATGTATAGCTATAAATATATGTATGCATATACTTAGTTGTGTATACATACACACACACACACACACAACTATGTATATGCATACATATACATATATATATATATACATATATATATATATATATACATATATATATATATATACATATATATATATATATACATATATATATATATATATGTATGTATACATATATATATATATATATATATATATATATATATATATATATATATATATGTATAATATATATATATATGTATGTATACATATGCATATATATATATATGTACATACATATATATATATACATACATATATATATATATGCATATATGTATATGTATGCATATACATAGTTGTATGTGTATATATATGTACATAATTTTTTGAATTTCAATCACATACATTTCTTAATGTACATTTAAATTTTCAACAATTTTAGTTAGATGAATACAACAAACACATATCCAACAAAATGATAGATGAATACAACAAACAAAAAATTGATTTTGAATCACAAAAGCATAGATCATTAACTTGGACAGCTCCCAAAACATGCTTAGGATGAAATCAAATTTATTATAGCATAAACATGATTAAGACAAAGTTGGAAAGAAGACAAGGAGTCTTCAGTCTTACAAAAAACGCATTGGAACACATCAAAGTAGATAAGTTGAGAACCGACTACCATTTAGTTCTACCAAATTAGACACTAGTATCCTTTGGCTATCCAATACAACATACTAGTATCCTTTGGCTATCCAATACAATAGACTAGCATTCAGTTTTACAAAAAACACTCTAGCACACTTCAAGGTCAAAAAGTTGACAACAAAAAATCCTAATAAGACATCCACATATCTGATCAAGAAGTGGTGTGTCCTTGGGGGTCAACTGACTCTGCATCAACTGGAGAAGATGTTAAGGACTGTGAATTGTTCTGTATGGCACTTGCTATACAAGCAAGCAATGCATGATTTTCCTCTGGAGTGAGCTGTAACTGTGGAGAGCAGCCTTCAGAAGACCCATTTTGTAGGTTGCTAAGAGTTGCAAAGGTTGGAGACAAAATGTTAATCATGTCCCTTAAAATTGGATGTTGACTTGGAAGAGGAGTTGTAGGAGTACTCTTACTTCTATTTCTTTTTGCTCTTTCCACCTGCTTTTGGTTTTCCTTCAATTGTCTAGCAATCTTTGCTTGCTCCCTTTGAAGCTCCTTTTCATGTCATTGCCTCAGTTTCTCCTCTACAATTTTATTTTTTTTGCAGCACGCTCCAATTTGTTTGCCTCCCTCTGTGCGAGGATTGCTTCTCTTTTTGCCTTCTTTTCAACCATTTGCTCCCTTTTCCTTTACTACAATTCTTGGTTTCTTTTCTTGTGTGCCTCTTGTTCATTCAACAAATTGAAGAAATCATCCGATGTCAAAATTTGAGACTGCCTACTAAGGCGTAGGACCCCATTGCGACCTATATTAGATGATTGGCGCACTCGTTGCATTGGGATTTGTAAAAAAGTGCTTCTGCTGCCTGCTGGTTGCTGATCATTGACTTGTGTGCATGGCACATAGTCAGCCTCTCCATCACTTGAGTCATTACCATCGATTCCATCCTCTTCATCATTTTTAGCCTCCCAATTTCTCCCAGTTGTGAAGTAATGGATGACATCTTCAGGATCAACATTTGGTGGTGATGGCATGGACAACCCTTCATCCACTTGACTGAAATTGAGATGCACCCCTAGGTTCAAAGTTGCATCTTGGAATTTAGATGGCACATTGAGACTCTCTTCATTTTCAGCTGCCCGATTACATAATCAAACTGCTATTTCTTGTTGAAATTATGTTGCCTCAATGTTTTATGGATTTGGGGGAATGTTTGCAGAAAAGGTTTCCACAAACTATCCAATATGTTCCTCATTCCAACCTGCTATCCTCAAAAAAGTCTCTGTTGCCATGAACTGTGCCTCTTCATCAGCTGTATCACCCTTTGTTTTTTCTCCCAATGTCGTTCCTTCCTCTTCAACCACAAAAGCTTGGCTTTGCCCCATATCCAAGTCAAGTGCATGTCGATCTAATGGCCAAATTCATGTTCTTCTAAAACCACTTGCAATGTTATTAGGAGTCAAAGCTTGTGCAAAAGCTTTGCTGGCAAGTGTTGCTAACTCTTCCCTTCCAATGTCAAGTTGAGGATTTTCAAAGAACCATATAGTCATTTGTTATTTGAAGTAGTTCTTAAATGGTGAGAACACACTAACATCAAGGGGTTGCAATTTGTGGCTACAATGTGCTGGAAGTGTGAGAAAATATATTCCCATAGTCTTTGCTTCTTTGACTGTTTTGAATGCCACATGGCTGCCATGACCATCAAAGATGAGAAGTTGTATGTTGGTTGGTAACACACCTCCTAGGACATTTTTTGCGAAGTGTTTTAACCATTCCACAAATAATTCTTTGGTCATCCAAGCATGCTCTTGGATTGCCATGCATGCCCTTGCCTCACAGTTAACAATATAGTTTCTAATGTTCCTTTTGGACTTGAACAAATAGTAACCAGGTATAGCTTGACCTGCTGCACTAACACAAGCTAGAACAGTGATCCGTCTCTACTTTTAGCAATTAATTGTGGAACACATTTCGTCCCTGTTTTTGCAATAACTCTCATTGCACAATTTATGCCAGCTTGCACACTTGTTTCATCACAGTTCCATATGTTGTTGGGCCCATAATTATGTTTGTTGTACAACTCCTCCAAGTTATCATAGAATGAAGAAACTATTTCGGGGCGCAACATTCTAGCTCAATCTGTGTCCACTCCTTTGAGTGTTCAAATTTTTAGATCAGGATGCCTTTGACGAAATCCAACCCACCATGACCTCCCTGGTATCCCATTTGTGAATGGGTTAGCCCTCACTCCAACCATGTGGGCCATCGTTGACTTAAGCTGTGAAACTTGAATGCCATGGCCACTATTAGCCATATCTTTACACCATTGCACAATTTCAGCTTCTTCTTCGTCAGTTAGGATTGTTCGTGGCCCCCTGCTTTTTGTGGATGTCACACCATTGAGCCATGCCTGCAAACTGCTAGGCGAGATTCCCCATTTGATCGTTGAACCTCTGATTGACATTTGATGGTCCTCAACATCTGCAATGGCTTTTTCCATGTTATGCATAGACCAACTTTTCATGCACAGATCTGGGGTTGTCACTTGGTCAGCAAATGGCGGTTCCATTTCTACGTCAGTATTATGAACAACATGTTCAAAACCATCTTTTCCATTGGTTTGTTCTACATTTTTCAAAAATAACTTCCTCGTCCATGTTCACTGCTGGCTCTTCATCAACATCTGTAACATTGAATGTCACTCCATGAGGTACTATATTCAAGCGCCTCCCACCTGATCTTTTCCTCTTTTGCCTTGGTGCCATGATTGTCAATGATCCTGTACATTGTAAGCAATCAAGTGTTAGAAAAACAATGTATAAACATTGCAAAACACAGATATAAGTACAAAAAATAGGTATAAACATTGCAAAACAGAAAACAGATCTATTTTATCATTCAAATCTGCTCAAAATTCAATGGGTCTAATTCAGGTTAGCACCTTATAAAATCATTTTGGTGCCCATTAAAAACCACTCCTACATATTAATCTCCTTACTAAAGCACTGGACACCAAACACATTACACCCCAATTAAGGTCCGATTAAAGCATATGACTAAATTTTTTTTGTTGGGTATAAGATTCTTTTGCATCATTTAATTTGGGTTTACATATATATATGTAGATATAGATATATTTATATGTATTTGTATAAATATATGTATACATGTATCTGTGGATACATATAATTACATAGTTACATGTATGCATATATTTGTACATATACATATATATATATATATATATACATAGATATATGTATGTATATATATCAATGTTCAAAGCACATTGTACAAACTTGGGTTTTCAGAAAAGAGCACAAGAAATTAACCAAGGGCTTCATAATAATAATTCATCACTCACAAGAATACATAAGTACATTTTTAGATAGATGCAGAATATTCTAAGCAAGGGTTTCATGAGATTAATTCCTTAAGCACACGAATTTGGAAAAAACCATGCAAGGGTTTTCACAAATACATATTTATTTTTAATGGGTTTGTCGATTTATGCCCAAAGTGACATGGGTTTTTTATAAAAAGGTCGAAGCAGACCAAAAAATATTATTTTGTAGACATGTGTTCAAACCCACGAAATTCTTGATCATTTCTGAAGACAAAATCATGAGACAATCGACTTTACCAGGTCGTATTTAATCATTTAAGCACAAAAAAAACCCAAATTCACAATTTTTTTTAGGGTTTAGGGTATAGGGTATGTATGTATGTATGTATGTATGTATGAAGCTGCATACATACATACACACATACATACATAAATTCAATGTGGGAAAAGGAGTGTAAGAGGAATGATTTATTTCATAAACAAGCAATAATAATTTTTCAATCATCGAATAAATCCTTCATGGGTTGTGAAAGATGTAGAAGAAAATGATTAACCAGTACCATTGTTTGCATTTTAAAAGGATAGGCAAAGGATAGACATATACATCAATTTTTTGAATGAACAAGAGACACAGAATGTAAAATGACAAATATATATGTATGCTAGCCTACTGTATGTGCAATGGAAAGTAGAAAAATATAAACAAATGCTAGGCTATTGTATTGGACAGCCAAATGAAACGTATTTAAACAGAGTTATAGATGTATATATGTGTGTTTGTGTATGTATATACATACATATATACATGTATATATGCATTTGTATATATGTGTATATGTTTTTAAATAAATAATACACATATATTAAATGCATGTATATATATACATATATACACACACATATACATATTAAACCCTGATAAATGACCAACCCTGACAAATGACCAAAAATAAACAAATATAAATAGGTACACATATAAGCAAAAATAAATGACAAATATAAACCCTGATATAAACACTGAAGTAAATGACAAATGAGCAAAAACATACAAATATAAATACAAGTACCATTGTTTGCATTTTCAATGGATAGGCAAAGGATACACACATATACATCGATTTTCTGAATGAACAAGAGACACAGAATGTAAAATGACAAATATATGTATGCTAGCCTACTGTATGTGCAATGGAAAGTAGAAAAATATAAACAAATGCTAGAATGTATAAAGTAAGAAGACACTGCATAAATGAAAATAACTATAAGTACGTACCTGAGACTTGGGATATTAGAGGAATGTGCAAAGGATGCTTGTTGTTGCTTTCAATTTTGCAGAGAATAACATGCAATTGTGAATGTCGCTGGCTACTTTCCCCCTCTTATTTAGGAATTCGAATCTGACAATTGAATACATTCAATTTCGTTATTGTGTTTGAAATTTGAATTTGTTTGAGCATTTGAATTTGAAGCTGCAAGTTACGTAGGTTTTTAAAGATGATATGACTGAATTATGCATTACATTTGGATTTGATGTTTATTTGGGAGCCTTACACCTATATTTAATTGTGTAGGTACCTACAGGAAATGAAATAAATACATATAGCTGCCAGGGAGTGTGTGAAAGACTGTGCATTTCAAATCCCATATAGTTAAAAGGAGATTTTGATTATGTCATGTAAAGCACCATTAGTTGTGCATGTATAGTTGTAAATATAAAATGTAGTGAGGGACAAACATTTGCAAGTGGGGGTATTTGTAAGAGTAAATGTTTTAAATGAAATTGTAAATGAGCCTCTTTATGTGCAAGTTGACTTCTTTTATAAATGCAAAAGCATGTTTAGTTGTCTACTATGATTGGTGAGTGACTTATTCTGTTATGAGCATCTATTGGTGTTGTTGTAATTTTTTATTTGTTCATAAAAAAAAATTTAATGGATCAAAGTTAAATATTTTTTGGGGGGTGGAGTGAGCATGGAGGTGGTGGTTATTCAATGGATGGTGGATACTGGGTCTTCTCCCCTATACTTCAATGACTTGTAACCCGAAAGATCTAACACCAGCTCAATTTACATTTTAGAAATAATGTATATACTTAATACACATGTTAAAAGTATAGCCGGTATTTTACATGATTGTGTGAAACCACAAGCAATAGACTGAAAGCTTAGTGTTAAAGTTTTATTGTAATAATGGCTATATGCATATTCGTTGACTTGATATGATGAAAGAGCTACTTAAAAATGTTTTATGCTAACCCCAATAAGAGGAGCATGGAAAACTCAAATCAAGGTTTACAACAACAATAGCAATTAAATAAATCATCCAATGTGAGGTTAGACTATTGCAGAGTGAAACACCTGCATAAAGATCAACTGCGCCAGGAAATAAAAGATTGATTTATGATACGAAACCGAAGCTACAAAGTGAGCACGAAAGAAGGAAATGTAAGGGAAACAAAAATACACAAAACATTTACAATGGTAAAGCTACCAAGAGGAGTAGGCATTGGAAATGGACAAGCATTTGGGTTCACATGCATCTAGGTTCCCATTTCAAAATACCAGCAACTTCTTACGTTGGCTTCAATCTCCTGGAAACTACAATAATGTTGGGTATGAATGAAAATATGGCGGTTCCCCATATTAGGTTTTTGACATGCACAAAAGCTGTTCCACTATATGAAAGAAAACAACAAAGAAAATTCATTTAGTTTGAGAATAATGGTGTATGAATTACAATTAGAAATGGTAAAAGTTGAAGAGAGATAACGCCTGGTCGCTTATGAGCTCCACATGACCGTAGGCCACAATGTGTGTGAAGCCGAGATTGGAAGCACGATGGAGACCATGGATGCGCACCATGTAATGTGTGGCATTACTGGAAAACAGAAATGGATCAATGAGGTTGATGTACTCGTCCACCAGAGCACCCCTGTGATTCTCTATGAAGTAATAGATGCTAGCCTAGCCGAGGTTTGGTCTGCATGCTCCTACATAAAAGGGGGTGCCCTTATTATTATCAACCATAATAAATTCTAATGGCTCGGCTGGCCAGACATATATAAAAATAAAAACAAACACATAGAATTAATTATTTGAATCATAGAATCTTGAAAGTTGCAAATGGATATCAAACATACCTGATATAAAAAATTTGCAGACTGAAAGTTTCTTTTGGGAATTGAAGACTTGTTACTCACTACAGAAGATAGCACATAGATTAGTAGCAGTTCAAATGCAAGACAAAATATTCAAAAAAAAAAAAAAGATTGCACAAAATCAATACAGAAACATACCTGTTGACAATCTAGTGATTGAAAATTGTATTGATGGAATACTGAGGGCCATGTTTTATTTATATTCCATTGCCAAGCCAACCCACTAGTCCACTATGCTACCAAAATAGTCTGCCAATCTTTCATGCAATTGTAACACATGTTTTATCTGCCTCTGCCAGTCTTTCATGCAAGTGTAACGCCTCTGTTTTAGCTGCCTCTTCAATGCAACGTATAACGTATCTGCATTAGTTGTGGAGGGTTTTAACTTTTAAATGTTGGAAGCAACGTGGAGAAAAAGTCTTGCATTTTAAATATATTCTTCTAATACTGGAAGCTACCTGTCAATTTTTTTTAAAAAGCCTAAAAAGTTAACAAAGATTTGGCTGCCACTGTAGATTGCCTCTTGGCAAAAAAAAATTATATAGTTTTTTTGTTCTTTTAGCGTAAATTTTTAATAAGAAATTATGTTTAGAAATTTGTATCGATATTTTGAATCATGTTTTATGATTTAAGGTGTGACAATATGCTTTTATGAAAGGAAACACATGTAGTCATTTGAAATCTAGTGTGTGATTATAATTGATCCTAGATGAGTAGTGGTTATATTTAAATATTTTTGTTTGCACTTTTATATATTGTAATGCATGTCAAGAATCTTCTTCGTAGATTTTTTCTAATGAGTATATTATATTTAACTTTATTTAATAAAGATAAAGTACAATATTCACAAAAAAAGAGGGTGGTAGAGAGGCACACCCACAAAGCCGTATAGGACCAAGTTCATAACTAAGACGAATAAACATAAACAAGGCCAAGCCCAACAAATTCTAAGCAACTAAAGTAAATCCAAAAGGAGGTTCCTTATCATCAAGATTGCCTCAAACATCTCCAAGGATAGAATCATTAATCAACTCCCAACCAATGAGAGTGTCGTCTTCTTTAAAAGAGTTATTGAAATGTCGCTAAACATGGATCAGAAAAATGGTCAACTCTAGATTGGAAAACTTGCTTGAGTCTTGTCAAAAGCACCACCATTCTCATGAGATAAGGTTGAAGTTAGCCTAGAAGGGTGTGACCAAATACCATAGGCAATATTGTCTCTGGAAACTAGAGGTTTAGAGCCACAAGGATCACGAGAATAGGATATGTTGTCACACCTGGTAGGTTGGCTATACCCACACTGACACCCTCAAGGAGGAGAGGAGGGATTCAACAATACTATAGCAACATTACAAGGGGCATTTTTGTCAAGAAAAGGTGTGTTGTCCACCTTGCATAATGTTATAATGTAATGTTTTATTATTTGTGGTGCGCTTAGGGGATCTAGGGATTTATGCATTATTGGAGTTGATAATGAACCCCATAGCTCCTAGAAATCGCCTGCAATCAAAGGCCTATCACATACGAGAGATCAAAGCAACTAAATTGCTATGCAACCAATATATGATGATTGAATCCACACAAGCATCTAATATGCCTTTTATATTGAATAATGAATACTTGGATGATTACAAAATACAATAATGAATGCTTTTAAAATCAAAAGTGCAATCCCTAGGTGAGGATTTGATTAGATTATAAAAAGTGTCTTAATCATATGCAATGAGATAACTTGACCTATAAATAGTCTAATCTAATAATAAAAAATCACTCCTAAGTTTAGCTAAAGTAATTAAAGCAATAAAAGACCTAATAATTAATAAATGATTAATTAATTATCAAGTGATTATCCTAATTACTCCAACACCCCCTTAAGATCAACTTAGGGAGAAGCTAAAAAATAATGAAGAAATACAATGATGAATGCATGGATGGGTCCCAAATACAAGGCCCAATGAGTTACCCATGTACAAACAAATAAAATCTCTCATAACTAGAGAAAAGGAGAAAAACGCCTAGGAAAAACTCCTATCCAAAAGAGAGAAAATGAAATTATTGCACTAGTGAAAGAAGGATAGAAGGAGGACTCAATGTGACCCCCAAGGACTACTTCTATCACATAAGTACAATAGATGTCCCTCTAATAGGAGAGAGAAAATGGAGGATATGAATCCTCCTATAAAGAAAGAGCTCGCATGCCAATAATGAACACTTGAAGACAAAACATAATCTACTGCCTACAAACAATATTTCTCCCCTTAGGAAGAAGTAAATCCGCTAGTGATTAGAGAGGTCATTCCCAAAAGATTCAAGAATCAAGAATCCAAATCTAAATGATGTGTGTGTCTATAAATTGCTCAAGTGTCCACATGTTAGGAAGAGATGATGTCAATCCAAAAACTCATGAAGACTAATGTAGAAAAAGCTCCAAAGATGATGAATATGATGGGCCAATAGTGATGATGTGATTTTCAACAAAGAGGAGATGAATGTCCTTAATGTAGTCCTCCAAATCTGCAATATGAGACTCTACAAACAAGGATATGTATGTATTATATGAATCCCAAGTTGTTGTATCTAAAAGATGATGAATGTCCTATTTTACTAAACCAATGGAGGCCAAGGATGTGGTGATGCCAAGTTGATAAAGAACAACAAAAGATGGAGATTGAGCCTTGATTTGAAGACTGTGAACATGAAGGAAAGTCTTTGAACCATTAGAACATGCAAGACCTATGATATACTCAAGCTCTTCTAAAGTATCATCATCAAAGGGTATACAATCTACAACTGTAAGGGGAAGGAGACAATATGAAGTAGGATTCTCTAGGAACGGGGAGAAATCAAGGTCTCTATGGATCTCCCAAAGTCCAGTCTAAAGTGTGTGGGGACAATCAATGTCTGATACAACACATAGTGTCAAGATCAACACTAGAAAAAATCACTCCTATAACATGATCACTAATAATACCACATGCTAAATAACTCCCTTGTGTGTCTGGTGTAGGTATGAGTCCATATAGATAAGGAAAAAGATCAAGCCACATAAGAAGTGTCAAGATGTTTCACCAAGACTTATAGTTATCCTTTTCCAAGATGACCACAAAATGATGAACATAAAAACCCATGATACTTCCTCAAATGAAAAAAATAGAGAGTGATAACCTTAGTACATGTAAATTAGATCAAATGAATTCATCTCATGCAAACAAATCCTTTCTCAGTGCCAATACTTCCAAGTAATTGATAGACATGTAAAATCACAAAAAATTGAATAAAATGTACTTGGGATAGGTTTTTAAAAAAGTGCATAATGGATTTGAGGAGCACTAAAGTACCTTTCCAACATCACTAGAATCATGAAAATCAAAGATAGAGGTAAAATTTTGTGAGATCAAAAGTAAAAAATGATGATTTGACTTTGACTAAGAATAAAATAAACTAGTAGCAAAATTTAATGATCAGACCTACATCAATGGAAAGTACTTGGAACTAGATTTTTTATGATATCTTGTTTTCTCGATTTTGATACCATATTCCCAAGTTATGCTAAAAAGAAAAAACAACTCCTTTAGGAAAAATGGGGGCTATGAAGGGGGCTAAGAGGCATCTGTATGACCATCTGTACAGTTTAAATCAGTGTGACATCATGTTAACATCAACATATTCTAAGAATATTTTATATGCTGGAAATTTGATATCGTCAAAATATTCTGTGAAATTTGCCTAAATATTATGTACTTGTCGTCAGAATTTTAGTAGTGTGTCAGAAAGGTGAATGTCAATTGTTGCAATTGTTGTTAGTAAAATGCATATATGGGTCAATATAAATAAGACCATATACAAATGTTAGATAATGTTGAGTGTAAATATGTATAGAGGTCGTGTAACTCAACTATCATAAAACATGTTTTGCTTTGTATTTGGTAAGTTTGGGGCTAATACTGTATCTCATCAATGAATTTATTTTAAGTACAACATGCATCTTGTAATGGTTGTCATAAACCATTACTTGGTTGATTGTATTAATACAATTGGTCAAGTAAGGGTTCATAACCCACATTCTAATGTATTGTGAGCAATTATATTACTAAATAATAAATATACTATTGATCATAGATATCATACTAAATAAGAAGTAAGTTATTGACAATCATATTTACTTTTTTGTTAACACTTGCAACCACAAAAAAAAAAAAATCATTTTAGAATGAACAACATAAGTAATTATTCTATAAAAAAAGAAGAAGAAAAAGTTATTGTCTAGAATTATTCTTATTGAAAGATATATATAAATTATGACCTTTTCAAGTTTAATGTTGAAATCCTTGAAGATAATAAAATGAATTGAAGCATAAACAAGTGAACACAATGCATAAACATACAAATAATTATACCTCAAAGCATTTTCAACTCCATGATTGAGTTAAACAAGCTTGCACCCAAAAAGCCTATTGATATGCTCTTGAATCTACTATGCGGATTGCTCTAAAGATATTTTAGTATAATCTACTTAAGGCCAAATTCTTGATAAAAATAGATAGTGAGAGCTTTTATTCATATAAGGAGGCTCAAATGGATGGAGGGCTAATATCTTCATGAGGCCTCCTTCCTTCATGTTTTTATACATGCTTTCATCTCTTTTTTGAAGAATATTTTTGACCACGAGGTTTTCTCCTTTTTTCTCCAATTATGAGAGATTTATTTGATTGTACATGGGTGCCTCATTAGGCCTTATTTCTAGGATCCACTCATGCATTCTTTAATTTTTATGCATTCACTTTTAGAATTTTTTAGTTACTTCATAAGTTACACTTAAGGGGGGTGTTAGAGGAATCATTTATTAGCTAATAATTAATTAGTTTTTGATTACTTATCAGGCTAATTTCACTTTATTCACTTAAGTTAAACTTATGAGTTATTTTTTTCTATTATTAGATTGAGTTATTATTAGATTGATCTATTATTAGATCATTATGTCTCATCACATAGTATGGTGACACTTTTCATGATCTAATCCCTTTATCATCTAGGTTTTTTATCTTATAATAATTCTCCTTCTTTGTATTATTCTAACATAAGTTTTTCTTTTCGAGGAAATAGAAAATCATTGTTTGCAGCTCTCGTGCATGGAAGGTGTTCTTGTTTGGTGTTTTGATCTTGCTTTGTGTGTGTTTCACAATTTCAACATCCTATTCCATGTGTCTTAGATCTAGATTCCCATACAATATCCTACTTGGTCAATCTTGGCTCCATAGCATGCAAGCAATACCCTCTATATACCATCAATATATTAAGTTCCCATACAATGGTGTGGAAATTACTATTCTCAATGATCTCCAACCCTATCAATATTGCAAAATGTTAGAAGGGAAATAAGACAACTAATATCCATCTTTTGAAATTGTCTCCAAATTATCTCCCACAAAATCCACATCTTCCCTTCCTCCACTAAACAATCATCCTTAAAATCCATATTCAAAATCCTTGATAAAGGATACGAAGAATACCAAATCCATGAATCCCTTCATATTTCCAAGTTATCCCTTTCACCTCAATCCTATGATCGACATCACCCAAAGGTTCAAGATCCCTTCCTCACATTGAAATGGGGAACCTCTGCCCTTTTTTGGTGGTTATCTTGCTAATGAGGACATAAAAGGATTTGATCCCATATTTATTTACAAATATGAACAATATGCTACTTTATTTTAAGAACACATAAATCCCATTCCCTTGTGCATTTGCAATAAAATGAACTACAAAGGTAAAGGTCTTGGTTTACACAAGCAAGGCCCCAATGATTTTATTGATATACCAACCAATAATTGAATTATTGGATTAGAATATGGTGCTTATGATGAGAATTATGATTCCCTTATAAAGTTTCCTGATAATGCTAGGCATGCCTCTTTTGATATTGATGATAGTGAAGCAAATGTCATTCCTAGTCCTTTTGAAGAGCTTGTTGCCATGAACCTATTTCATGATAATGTCATCCTTGATATGTACCTCGACCTACAATACCCAAAACTTATTGAATGGGACCAACATGATCCTCTTGATTTGGACATATTTCAAAATGACAAGGCCATTTTAGAACTTATGCAATCCCATACTCATATTCCATTAGGAGATAATAAGTAAGGTTTCCAAATGTCCATCAACATAATTTGGAGAACAATAATGTATTTCACTAGAACCATCAAAACCTATTCCTAATACATATAAATCTTTTGATAGTAAACTTCACCTTTCACTGGCTCCTATTCCACTTCAAAATGGATAATCACTCCTTATTGAGGAATCTATAGATATAAATTTGGGTACATAGGAGACACCTAAGTTAACATAGATAACATATGCTTTAGATCCCAAGTTAAAGATAAAAAATTTAGTGGTACTTAGAGATTATCTAGATATATTTGCTTGGTCCTACATTGGCATTCTTATCTTGGAACCATATGTGGTTGTCCATCACCTTGTGGTAAGCCCTAATGTTAAATAATTTCATCAAAAGATAAGAAAAAAGCATCCTAATATGACCCTACTAGTCAAGGAAAAACTTTAGAAGTTGCTAGATGTCATATTCATTTGGCCTATTGACTATATAGAGTGGGTTTCTAATGTAGTACCTATAAGAAAAAAAAACAAAGGAATCAGAGTATATACATATTTCAGAGATATCAACAAGGATTTCCCAAAATATGATTTTCCACTTCCAAATATTGATATGATTGTAGATTTTATATCTAGTCATGAGATGTTATCCCTTGTAGATAGATTCTCAAGATATAACCAAATTTAGATAGCCCCTGAAGACCAACCAAAGATAGATTTAATCACCCCATGGGGAACATTTTATTATTTAAATTCATGCCATTTGTTCTCAAAAATGTTGGTTCCATATACCAAAGGGCCATGACTATCATATTCCATGATATGATACATGATATTATTGAAGATTATGTGGATGTTATCCTAGGAAATTCAAAACTCAAAATAGATCACCCAATTATCTCGTGTGGTATCTTGTAGAGGTTCAGAGAGCATAAAGTTAGATTAAATCCTAAGTGTGTCTTTGGAGTCACATCAAGCAAGCTCTCAGGGTTCTTATTTCTAGACATGACATTAAGGTAGATCTAGCTAAAATAAAATCAATTACATAAATGCCACCTCTTGAAAACCTTATACACCTACATAGTCTACAAGGGAAACTCCAAGATATTAGATGATTCATTGACCAATTAGAATATAAGTATCATCAATTTTCACATATACTTCAAAATAATGTTAGCTTTGAGTGGGATTCGTCATGCCAAAAATAATTTGATTAGAAAAAGGAATGCATATCTTATCCTCTAGTTCTAGTGACACACACGCTAGATAGGCCTTTGTTGTTATACATCTCATTTATGCAACATGCCTTAGGTTCCCTTTTAGCTTACAATAATGATCAAGGTAGAGAGAATGTCATCTATTACCTTAGCAAGACATTAGTTGGATACGAACTCAATTATTCATCCATAGAGAAAACTTTCCTTGCAATAGTATTTGACACACAAAAACTTTGATGTTACATGCTTAATGCTACCACAAATTAAGAAATTAAAATATTTGTTGTCCAAAGTATCTCTACTAGTCAAATGGTAAAGTGGTCCATGCTCCTTAGTAAGGTTGATATTAAGTATGTTAATCAAAAGGTAATCAAAGGGAAAGTTATAATATATTAATTAGTAGAGGCTCCTATTCAAGGCTATAAACCTTTGAAAATAGAATTTTCAAATGAATCTATCCTTAACTATGAATAATCTAAACCATGGACATTATACTTTTATGTATAATTCATATTACATGGACCAAGAGTAGGTGTCATTTTCATTACCCCAAGGTGATTTCATTCCAAATTCATTCCATATTGGATTTCCTTGTATAAATAATATGGAAAAAAATGAGGCATTGATCTCTAGTCTAAAACTAGTAGTACAATGGCACATTCAACTCTTACAAGTCTTTGGATATTTGTAGTTGATAGTCAAACTTGTCAATGATGAGTTCTTACTAAGGATGACAAACTTGTACCCTATAAACATTTGGTCAACAATTTTAAATATTACTTCTTGGATATATAATTTCAAGTTCCTCCTATCAATAAGCCACCATGATACGCTTGATGAAGCTCATGAGTATCATTTCCTCATAGAGAAAATCCTTATTCCTGCTAACGATATTCTATATTTTGACATGATATGTTAAATTGTTGATACTGACACTCCTTGGTATAGTGACATTTTTTCCTCTCCAAAATTAAACCATCCATTTTGACATGTCATCCACCAAGTGTAATTCCCTTATCCAATGTGCATCTCATTATACCATCCTCGATGACATGCTCTATTGTAGGGTTACGATGACACTTTACTTAGATTTCTCAACTTGGATGAGGATAACCTTACACTTCAAGAATTCCATAATGCTATTTGTGATTCTCATACAAATGGCATGATCCTAGCCAAGAATATCCTTCACACGTGATACTAATGGCCTACCATGGAATTAAATGTTTGTCAATATGTAAATAAATGCCTTTATTCATGTATTATCACAAGCACTCCATCTTGTTGGCAAGATTAATCCTACCTCCTCCAATGGTCCCACAAGTTCATTATTACTACTATTGAATATTTTCAACATTTGAGTTGAATCATTTCACTCACTTTCACTATAAGAATCCAAATTTCCAAATTCATCCTAAACCATCTTATTTGTCATTTCAACATACCATCCACCATCATCACAAGCAATGAAAAATCCTTAAATACCATGAAGTGTAATAATTATGTGATAAATTCCATATTGAGCACAAGTGGTACACCTCGCATTATCCCCAAGGTAATTATCCCCAAGGTAATGGTCAAGTTGAGGCATTCAACAAAACCATCATCAAAATCCTTAAGGAAATTGTCAACGATGTTAGTTGTGATTGGTACCATCAACTCAATCCTACCCTTTGGCCCTATCACTCTAGTATTTGTACTCCCATAGGTACCAAAATTTCCCTTGTCTATGATGCCAAAGAAATCATTCTAATAGAGGTCAAGCTACCCTCTTTTCGTAACCTCATCTTAGAGGAGGATTATCGAGTAGCATGCTTACATGAGCTAGAAATCCTTGAGGAACATCATCTCACTACCCTCAATCACCTTAACACATACCAACATAGGTTACATCATGGCTATAATAAATGCCTCCACATTAGATAGTTTGAGGTTAGAAACCTTATCAGGTTAAGGAAAATAAGAACATTACTCTAGATAGAGAGAAGAAGGGAATTTTGATCCAAACTGGTTGAGTCCCTATGTCATTACTACCAATTTCAAATTTGATGCCTACAAGCTAACCACTATTGAAGGCCATGAGTTAGATGAGCACATGAACATTTTCCATCTCCAACACTTTTGTTTAGTACATTTAGGACCAATCTTCCAAATAAATACAAAAAAAAAAAAAATTGTAAAGAGAAATCAATTTGTCCATTCATGAAAACCACTCCTTGTGGTGCCTTGGAAAAGTTTCATGATAAAAACTTGGAAAATATGCATCATATATAATAGGAAATTGCTCTCTAAGTCTACGAGCATGCATCCTTCCATATTATCTCAACCATCACATTCCATTCATCCCATTATCTATCTCACCTTAGATTGTTCACTCAAGTTCCTTACCCATCCTCCCATTCCATCCCTTTCCACTATCCCATAAACATACATTTCCTATTTGCATAATCCTCCTTCATTATATTTTTCAAATAACCAACACTTCCTCTCATTTTAATCCCTCCACCCTCCCACAGCCATTCATTTTCCTTCCCTCCATCCTTTCATTTCATTTTTTCCTTTTCCACTTCATCCCCTTTCCTTGGTTTGTTCTTACATGGGGACATTCCCTTGTTGATGTTTCACAGGGAATGATTACCGTGTATATACCCAATAGGGGCATGAAATTTTTACCATCATCTATCATTGTGATTTAATCCTTGTTTGGAATATACCCATTTACCCTTCATCCTCCTATCCTTCCATCTCATTCATCTAAATTCCCATCCACCCATGGCTTCAAAATTTCATCAAATACCAACTCATGTGTTTTGCATGTTTTTACTTGATTGATTAATCATAATTGTCTACATCTATTTGTGTTTGTTGCTTCTTTATTTTCATCTTTATTTTTACCTTTTTTGTTTATTTTTTGCATCTATTCATAGTGTTCCATGCATCACACTATCAAAGTTTCCTTCATCATTCATATGATGGTGTGTCTAGGACAATGTGTCTCTTGGCTCACTATGTTATTCACAATTTCTTATTTTATTTTGTATTTAATTTTTAGTTTTTATTTGTTTGTCGCTTTTAGTCCTAGTGTCCATAAACCATACCATCATGGTCACCCTCATCCTTCATATGATGGAGTGCTAATTACATGGTGTCAAATCACTCTATTATTTGCAACTTTTTTTTTTGTGTGCTAGTCTCTATGCACATAGCATATCACCATCATGATCCATTATATCATGGTGCATAATGTTAAGTGTGGCAACAAAAAAAGGGTTGCTCCTTGCATGTGAAGTTACTATGACAACATTATATATTTTATCATTTTATCATCCTTTATCCATACCCCACCTCATGTGTTGTTTAGTTGCATTACATCCTTGTGACATTTCATCATCTAAAGTATACATCCGTGCAATCTATAATTCCATCATCCAATCATCTTAGAAGCATCAATGTATATGCACAATCCATCCACCATTAGTCCTATATGCATGGCATGTACATCATCCCAATATGATTTCTCCCAAGTTATATTTTATCACTCATGACACATTTTTCTTATTCCTTCTCCTTTCAAGAGACCTCTTGGGCTCCATCTCTACCAACCCTCTTTAGGGGGCATTACTTCCATCATCATCCCTAAGTGATTGAGGCAACTTGCCACCAAAGCTTCATTGCACCCTAATTTTTGTTCTTATTTGACACATCATTACTTAGTTACATCAAGTATCAAAGAGGGGAAAATGTAGACAAATAGATAATCCCTAGTGTACCTAGTCCTAATAAGTTATTTTTTTAGTGGTAAATATTTTCCAAATGACTAATATTTGAAATTTGGGAATAAAAATTGGCTAATAGTTCAAGCTATAAGGTGACTCGAATTTCCACATTTAAATTAATTAATTTTTGTCTTATTTAAATCACCAAAATGTATATTATATTAAACGTTTAACTAAAAAAATTGCCACATTATTCAATACATGATTAGATTATATTAGCCTAGATTTTATAATTTATTATAGAAATTTAAATTAATTCTCCAATAATATATCATAATTATTAGTTACTTTAGGGCCATACCACTAATATTTAGTTGAAACCATAGATTTATATTGATATAATCTAACAACCCTCATTGTATTTTGTGAGATAAAATATTCTCATGATTTGTAATTCTCAGGGCCTAGAAGATTTTGGATAGTTGATCTCAATGGAGATCAACAATCCAAAATTGATTTAGGGATTCATGAGCATTACAAACTGTAGGTACACTTTCACTCATAGAATACAACAAGGGCCATTAGATTATATTTTAAATCAATGGTGGCAACTAAATATTATAGAGTCTACCCCTTACAACCATCAACCATTTTCACCTTCAAGCCCCTACTTTTCTATAATATATTTTTTTAAATGGAAGGATTCAACATGGTAATTAATTCATTTTCCTATAATTTTCTTATATTCACTGATGTTTTCTACACAATTTTAGTGATGTAAAAAAATAACCAATAAAATTAATATTGATTTAAAAAGGAAAGATTCGCCAAGAAAAAAATGAAAGATTCGCCAAGATTTTATATCTTTTTTTTTTGGGGGGGGAGGGGGGGTGGGGGTCTTTAAGTTATGATTGGTCCTAATTGATCAAATCCATCACCTATTCAATTCAAATTATCTAGGCTTAGTCCCCATCACCTAGCCCTAATCGACTAAACACATCACCTAGACCAAGTCCCCTTCACCTAATGTTCCTCACTTAATTAATAATCCTATTATTTAATTGATCCCTTTTTCCATCTCACCTCATAACAAATAAATAATTACTAGTTACCCCAATTTTCCACCTCACACATGGCTAAAATAATTAAATAATATTATTATTTAATTATGCCTATATTCCCTCAATGCATTCTAAGAATAAAGGGCACCTAAGAATGATTGTCCTTATGGTTCAGTCATTCTCTCCACCAAACCCAAGAATATATCCCTACTAGATGCACATGTCCCTTATATACCTCATGGTTACAACCACTTACTAAATTTAGTAAGTGCATCTTAGCCCTTTACATTCCAACAATCTTTGTATTGACCCTACATTCTTTCCTTAATTCTAGGGAATTACTCTCCTATATCCTCCACCATTGACCTCATCAGATATTGACCATCCATTGCCTCCTCCAAGGTTCTATAAATGGAGGCACATTCTCACTCATTTTCATATCCATCAGCTTTATTCTAGGTACATGTCAAAATAAGTAACTTTCAAGCAAAGGAGCATCCACATACCAACTAGTCAATGTTGGATTAAATCAAATCACAATAGGATTTATGGTAATATTTAGTTTGGTTTTTGATATTATTGTACTATTTTGAACATCAATGTGAGGTCTATCTATAGGCTTGTAGTTTGGAAAAGGATTTTAGTGCTTTGCATTTGTTTCCACTTCAATTCAAATTATTCTAATATAGTTGTATTGAGAGAACACCCATTATATAAGAATAAATCTCCCCAATTATGATCATAACTCCCTAGAGCACCAAAATATAAATGTTTGATGAACATTGCTATTTTTGATAATCTAGGGCTCCTTATCTTTAAAACAATTGTGTACAATGGAGAAACAAAGCTATCTCTAAAGGAACATTATGAAGTTAAGGGATAATTCCTATCCATGTGGATATACCGTAAATAAAGAGGATAAGCCTCTTATTGATTAGTTCTTTAAAAATTTAGTTTCACTCCTAAAGAGTGGAGATTATTAACTAATAGAACACAAGGATATGGCATATGAAAAAATATTCTCCTAAATTTCTTAGGGCCCAATGACTTCTTAAACTTAGAAAATTCAAAATGAAGCTCTATGGTACAAGTACTCACCAAACTTGTACAAGATATATATGTAAGCTTTGCTTGACACAAAGATACCAAAGTATTCCCAACCTTTTTTCCATATTTGACTTAATCATCTAGTGAAAGTGTAAGTGGATATATCAATATATATATATATATGAATGACATGAAATGACTTGAGTTCATCAAAGGGATCAATTCTTTAATTGGTTTCTCATTTACCTCTAGAATCTACGAGACAAGAGTTTTAAACCCTATATACCTTCATGTTGACCCAAAATTCAATAGCTAAATGCTTAAGGTTAACCACCTTCTTTGATTTAAGCCTTAATGCTAAAATCATCTTCATTGCAACCCTACTCAACATGAGAATGTTTTATCCACCCTTGATCTACACACTCCTCTAGTTTCTTCATTGTAATAGTTTTACTAATTCCACAACATCAAGTTACATTAGGAATTATGAAATAATTTTGCATTGCTACTCTTCCCAAATGAAGTTCCCATACATTACATATTTGAATACATATGTCCTTATTCTACTATACAAAAATGAAATTTTTATACCCACAAATGTGTTTAGGGGATCATGAACATTCTCCCAAAAATACTCAATGTGTTGAGCAACACTTTCAACTTAAATTCTAGATAATCCATTTTATTTATTAGGTACCATGGTAGGAATCAAGGATTCCTGTCATCTTAGGAATTTTTGGAGACCATGGTAGGGCTATGACTCTAAGAGTCAGGGTTCAAAATTATACAATAATTAAATAAACAAAAGAATAAATCTTCCCACATAACAATTATTATAGGAAATTGTGTGCCAACCTCTAAACCCAGAATTTTGATATTAATATTTTTTCCTAATGATTATAAATTTCCAATGCAATTTCTTTACAAATTCAACTAAAACCTGAAAAAGTCTAGATTGTAGGAATGCTAAAATATAAGCAACTAAAAACCTTGATTCATAGTTGTAATCTAACTCGCACCAAACAATTCCTAAATTGTAGTAAGTTTATTTGTTCTCAATAATTTAATTTGCAATAATGATAGTGTACATGTAATATCTAATATAAACCCAGGAATTAAGGCCTAATAAGTGGTCATTTATGTAAAAAGTAACTTTTCAATGAATTGGTCCATTGAGGATTTAAAAACATAAAATTTGAGGCCTTTTCAATAATATATTTTTTAAAAGTGGAAAATTGATAATAGATAAAAAAACGTGATCAAGATCAATGGTTGTGACATATATATAAAACTATAGATGCACCCACATATAATTTTTTGATGTATGGTTTAACACACCCCAACTCAATTAAAACATTAGTTGTTCTCTACCTCTCCTAAAAGGAAATCAATATCTCCCCAAGGTTTATTTCATTAAGCGATGACCATGTAAGATAGCTTAGAGGTTGATGAAATACTATTCTAATTAAAGGAAACATGTTATTTTAAAATAAATTGCATGGTTATTAAACAAGATAGATTAGTATTTAACATGTTAGAAAAAAATATTTACAATCATCCATTGCATGCATTCATCATTTCTTAATTATACTTAATGATGAAAAATGTTTGTAATCAAGAAAATAAAGCTCTTAGAAATTAGGTTACAAGTTAATCATGATCTAAAACTAATCTAATTAAAGTTATAAAAATGACATAAGATAAAAAGAAAAAGACAAAGAGTGATCCTATTTCTTATTAATGAGAAATTAAAATTATAGTGAGAACAAAAAATTCATAAACAACCACTCCTTGATCAGTTTTCACACTTTAGAGATAGAAGAAATGTATAATAGTTAAAAGAGAGATTAACCATGATGAATGTGGATAAAAGACCACCAAATACATGAGAAAATAATAAATATTATCTTCATACAAATTCATGATATATTTAGTTAAACACAGAAAAAATTATCGAGATTCACTTGAATCGTCAAAGATTCACGAAACAACATAGTTCATTATTTAAAATTCAAAAAAAACATAAAAGAAACTAATTACATTCAAATAATGCATAGAAAAGAAGGGCTTAAAACACTTTTGAAGTATATTGGTTGGTCTTTTGTAAACACAACTTCTAGTCTTAACAACTAAAGAAAAATAATAAATTAAATCATCATTTAATGGTTTACATTTGATCTCATGTTTGGTGGTCCAAAGTCTAAAACATAACCTCATTTAATATATGTGGTAGGAAACTCCTCATTAGAATCCTAATTCAACAAAATTTGTTTGTGGCATTTGATTAAAGGTTATCCCAAGATAAGGTTTTCATTTTATTTAATTGGTAGTTACTTATGAAAAGGATTTTCATTTTATAATGTACCTAGAAACATCTTAAAATAACTCCTTTTTGATTGGTCAATCTATTGTGGCCTCCACAACACACACTTCTATTTTTGAGAATAGGGACCCTTTCTATTACTTTCCAATCCTAATTTTTATTCATTTTTATATCTAAGGTCTAGGAAGAGCAATTTTGAGTTGTGTCTTGTTGTGATGTTAGGTCCAAAGTTAGTATCAACCTTTGGTTGTAAGTTTAGATATTAAAGTTCTTGATCAATACCTTAGAGTGACTAAATATTCATTTGAGTGATTTTTAGTTCAATGGTCTTGATGCCATGTACTCATCATTTTAGGCATGGAACTTTAAGATTTGAGTCCAATTAGTTATGTTTTATCCGCCACTTGTCATATTAAAGTTTATTAAAAGTATTTCGAGTTGTTCTATTTAATTTGAGTCATCAAATTTTCATTACAAATTCCTGGTCACACTTGACTCTCAAAATGGTTCTAGTAATCTTAGTTCATCCAAAGGATATTTGAGTCATCAACATGTCTCAATCATCATTTGAATCATCTTTCCATGTTGGGTTAATATTCTAAATATTTTTCCATTTGGACCTTGTTTCCTTTCATTTTAACCTTTGGTTTCACTTATGTATGATGGATTTATTTTCTTACATCATTCTCATGGTGTTGTATCTGCTAGTATGCTAGTTACTCTTTTAGGAGCTTGGTGTAGCGCATGTTGCACCTTAGTTTCATGAGTATCACATTGCCAACAAGGAAGCATTTCCATATTATTTAGTCGGGTCACTATAACAGAGGTCTCATCTTTTGTGTTTGAACTTTTAGGTGAGTGGTCATAATTTAATGCTACACGTCTAGGATGCCACAAAAGCATAAGGGTAAGTGTTTAGCTTTGGCTTGTTGATGTGAATGAAATTTTTATTATGTGGATTCATATAAGGTTTCCTTTGGTGATAGTTTTCATTTGTGAATCATTTTGTTCCATGGTTGTACTCAATACCTACACCTTTTAGGTTGGTTTATGACTAGTAGTGTCAGTCATTTAGATTTAATTTAGCACCTAAAAGTTGAATATCCATTGGCTTTGTTTATAAATGGTGTTAAATTCGCTTTGTAAACTTCATTGATCCATTGATTAGAGTTTTGAACTTTAAGAACACATTTACAATTATAATTAAAGCTACAAAAGTCTTAGGTGGCATTGAATTATTGTGGTAATTTATGAGTTGGTTGCCAACTTCTAAACTTATGAATGTCTTTAGAATTGGATTTAATTATCAAAATGTATGAATCACCACCAAAGTTTGAGATTTTGAAAATCATCTTTGTGGACTCAATAATTTGTTTTATAACCATTTTTCAAGTGTATTGGAAACTTAGAATTCTTAAAAATGTGATAATTTAATACACCTTGAAATATGAGACACATTGTTATTGGATGTTGTTAGCATATCTACTCATAGAGTAGAGTTCTTGTTTGATTTTTCATTTGTGATATTTTTTTCATAACTTCAAAATTTAAAAGAACAAACCTTCTCAAACTCCAAAATCCTAATACTTTGGAACATCAAGTCTAGTTTGCATCTCATGAATCCTAACTCTAAGTTAATTGTATTTGGACTTTGTCATAGAAATTGCATTTGCATAATTAATTATCAAAATAAAAAATATTAAGAATTAGCTATTCTTTATTTTTGAAAGATTGACACATTCTTTTAATATTGATTTACATACATTTATTTAAATTCAAATTGCATGTGTTAATTAAGATATCTATATTTTAAATTTTGATTGAAAATTTCTAAAATGCAAAAAAAAAATTATAGTACAGGGGTGTCTCCGCGACCCAGCCCAGCGGCTCAGCAGCCCTTACCTTGGGTACCTGAGGCGAGCTAGGGTGAGACAAGTCCCTTGTGGGTGAGATGCCCCACCCACGAGAAGTCCCACCTCTTAAATCCGGGAGCAAAGTCGAACCTGAGACCAATGAGGAGCAAACTAACTGTCCAAACCAACTCTACAAACATATTTTTATTGAAATATGTATATTTTAATTAAATGATTGAAAATTCAATTCTAATGTTTGATTTATAGACTTGTCTTGGACTTTCCTGCAAAAATACATTTTACAATTCAAAAGTGCAAAATACAAATGAAGACCAAAGTCTGGACTCTTCCCCACCAATCAGACTTGAGTGTCAATCTGCAAATTGTAAAATCAAGATATGAAGTTCAATTTTCTTCCAAAACTTACAAAGTAGAAATAAAATTACAAGAACAGAAATGGATAGCTGAAGAACTCATTCAGCAATTTTAATTCATTGACAGATTTGCACATATAGTTGCAAATAACTTTATCAGCAATCTCTAATAGTGCTAACTGTTTTGACAGCAAACTACAGCTGAATGACAGCTAACTGAAATTGTTCGACAGTAAACAAAAGATTAATAAATACAACTAAAACTAACAACATCACACCTCTACAACACCTAATGACATGTACAGATTTATTAATGGCGTTGGAGTGTTATATTCCAACAATTAGACTTCCATCCTAGAGTGCAAATTGCATGTCAAAGTACAAAATGCAAAAATACTATTTCAAAGTGGAAAACTTTGAAATATCAGGATTTGTGGAAAGGATTGAAATTTTTTTAAGCAAACGTAAATGATGGATAGAAATTATGCTCACGTAGCAGTTAAAATATTTCACTCAACACAATAAACAGCTCTCCAACTCGAACAGCTCATATTTGACAGCATGGGGGATTTCACATTTGACAGAATGGGCTATGAGTGATATATTTGGAGTGAGCAAACTGATGATTGCGACGTCCAACAATTTGGTAAATGAGAACACCCAACTGGTTGGTGATCAATCCTTGTTGATTCCCATCGTTTGTGGGTGCTTACAGAATGCTTCTCAAGCCAGCCAGCCTTGTGTAAGTGGAGCTTCTGGTTGGTCTGAATGGTTGTTTGTACAAGCCACTTATCTATTGTCTTTATGCTATAAGAAAAGCAACCCAGAATTTTAGTCCTATGTTTTGTATAGAGGGAGCTATATACCAAGGCATCATTCATGACCAAGAAGTTACTATCAAGCGCATCAAAGGAGATGTGACGTCTCTTGTTATTATTTTTAGTTTTTTTAATATAGGGTATTCATTCGACCCTTGACCTAACGTTCAGTTGGGGAGAGCTGAGGCGAGACTGATCTCTTGAGGATGCACGCAATTACTCACCAACCATGTACTCCAATTCGTTCGACTCCGAGGCCTCGGAAGCTACTATAATTTTATTTGAAATGAATATGTTAAGAATAGGTTTCTAAGTAGGCGGTTTTATCATAATTATAGGTCATCTAATATAATAAAGGAGGACTTTGTTCCTCAAACTCAATATTATTGGCATTGAAGACAAGGTTATGGATTATTTTGGATGTAGTTATTATGTAGTGCTCCAAGTCATACATATAGGATATTAGTCAACTAAATATTTTTTTGAATAATAATATAATAAATTTTGAAAACTAAGATACAACATTAAGATGTCATATTGCATGTCAATGCACACACAAAATGTTGTGCCAAGCACAATAACACCAAGTTATAACAATGCTAATATGATGATGATTCATGTTATACACAACACAAGACATTGATAACACTTACAAGACATCACCTTTGCTCCAAGCAAGGTGGCTTATGCGAAAGACTTAACAATCGTGGGATGAAACACCATGATTCAAATCTACAAGTGGGTGGAACCGTGCACCACAATGACGATCATGTTCTAAACCCACAATTGTGTTCTCTCATGAATACCGCACAAGGATAGGGTGAGGGAGCCATATATCTGAAATCCATACCGTATACACACTTGATGACACTATCAACACTAAGAGAAACCCATGCAAGTGGTGGGGTGATTAGGAGATATCACATCTCGATTAGATGGACAACCACCATTTTCTTCATGCATGACACAATAATGCAAGAGGGGATATCTCCCAACTAAAACATGTGAACACAAGGGACAAAAATCCTCAAGAGGCTATCTCACTAGGAGGTGCAAACCCTCAATTGACTAGAATGACATGATGTCATTTTCATGCATTGAAGGCTCACTTTCCAAAGTTAAGTATGGCATAAGTATCTAATAATGACACTTGTTGATAAAGAGATGATATGGGGAGACTCACAAGGCCAAGGGGAACAAATTTTATGTGCAAAGTCTCCCTAGTTCTAAATTCTTGGTAGTACGTACTATTCAATAAAATGAATGACTACAATGTTCCAAAGGACTGCAATGCATAAAAAGGACACTAGCATATCAAAAAGATACTAGTACATGAAAGGGAAACTAGCACACCATTTCCTAGGTGTCCTAAATTTGTCTTAGAGTCCAAGTTTAGCACAAAGTCCAAATTTTGCATTAGAGCCTAAAATAGTCTTGTTTATGTATTATAGTCATGTTTCTATATTGTAGTGCTTTTGCTACATAGTCTTGACTAGAGACTAAATGGATGCACATTCCTAGGTCTCAAACTTAGGGTAAATTCCTAAGGCTCAAGAAAACAAGAGTACAACACAAAATAGACTTTACAATGATCATAAATGATTGGAGGACCATAGTGGACATTCACACTTGACGCTTGGAATGCAACTGAATGGACAAGATGCTTTCCAAGAATTGAGTGGTCAACAAGGAGGCTCTAAGATGATTCCAATAATATGAAGGATGAAGGGATTTGTTCTTCACACCCCCCACTTGCCCTCCTACCATGAGGAAAACCAAATCACATCACTCATGGTGGGTCCTAACAATAACCTAACAATAGTAAGATGAAAAAAACACATATTCTAATGATACCATAGCTAAATGTTTGCTATCGTGTGATATTTATTTTAAGTCCAAATCCAAATTTTCTCTAAATTTATTATACCAACATACCAAAAATGATAAAAAAAAACATATAAAATGACATACACATTCAACACTAACGTCAACATGTGTAATAAAATAAATAATCACATCACCAACACTTATGTGGGTGGTTTACAACCCAACCAATTAGGATGTTTCAATATAATACTATGTTTACATACAATGACTCAAATATTTTGAATTATACATTTTCCAACTTATTACAAATGAATTAATCAATAGAGACAAGAAGCCCTTTTTCAACTTTCATGTGATTTGGTGCCACTCCAATGGATCTACTTGTCCCCAATGAACCACCCAACCATGTGGTACCTATAGGTCCAATGCACCATGTTAGAAGATAGATGTATGGGAAAATAAACACACTCACATGAAATAAGGGATTATGGTTCACACATGACAAGCAATGTGAATAACCATCATAGCATACACATGATAAACAATATGATAAACCATGATAACTTAACATGCCAACAATCATGATCTACCAATCATAACATAAACATGCCAAAAGAGAAACATCATTAGCATATAGGCATAATATATGAACCAAATCACATAGCAAGACATGTCAACCATTAAGCATACAATGCATGTGTGAACCTATATACAATCAAGGTATCATACAATCACACACATGGCTAGAGATGGTCTTATGCCAAATATGAAAACCAATGAAAAAAATGATGAGAGTTCTAGAGGAATGCAAGGAGTCATCACAATAGCATGAGGGTATGGTTTTGTGGACCTGAGTATGAATTTTCATTGCAAGTCAATGAGAAGTCCCCAAATGAAATCTATCAACTCTAACTAAGTGTGGTATTTCCTTGATCTATCATAACAAGCTGATGCAAGTGCTCTAAGTATGTTTCAAACTTACCTTGGTTCATTTTATTTACCCAATAAATTTCTTTAGTTATCACTTGATTAAATAACCCTTATTCGTTGTAGCCACATAATCTCTTCTAGATTCAGGACATCAAGAGCCACTCCTCTCCTACACCATATCCATCAAATCTTAGGTGCATAATTCCAAAACACTATTTGAACATGGCATAGAAACCAATATAACATAAGTGAAATAATAATTAGAACACAATTACAAAAAGGTTCCACACATAAAAATAAAAAGGAGACTTATTTCTTCCATTCAAATTCATCTAAAATCATTCTAAATTAAAAATATTCTAAATAATTTACCCCATGAAAAATCCTCAAATCCTCCATTATTGAATACTTGAAATTCTAACATTTAAAAAAAAAATTAAAAAAAAAAAAATCCTCTTTAATTCATGCATGTATAACATCATTCTTTTGCATTCCAATTCATTTTTCCTGATTTCTTAAAAAAATTGCCATGGTATTGGCTTAAAATGAGCATTTTAAGAATTTACAAAATAAGAAAATTTACAAAAAAATCTAATGAATTCACAATTGAAAATAATGGCATTTTCTACCATATAAATAGGCACATGACATCCATGAATTGAAAGAATTCAAAATTACCTTCAATTAGAACACGGAAAATTGTCAATTTTCATGCAATAAATCTATCTTGAGAAATAATTACACATAAAATCTAAATTCACCTTCAATACTTTCAATCTCTAATTCAATCCAAGTCCAAACAACTCCTCAATCAAGAAATTACATAGATTTTCTAAAAATGAAAGAGGGGGTTTTGAGAGAGCCATTTTGAAAATATGAGAATAATCTAAAAATGACTTTCCTTTTTTCCTTTTAACCCCTCTTTCCATTTTTTTATTTTTAATTCACTTTATTTCTATTTTCTCATTTTTTCCATTTTATCTTTTTATTTCTCTTTTTTAAATTAGCATTGGTATATCCTTTCCTTAATTTTAAAAATGATATAAACTAAATTCAACCTATAAACAAAGAATATTTTAACTCATTAAAATAATCCACACACAATTTCTAAATATAACCAAATAGAAAATTTTCCTTTTCTTTCTTTATTTTCTTGATTCTTAAAATGCATAAAAAAATTATCATGCAATGATTCAACCATCAAAATATAATCACTTATAATGAGGGAATAATCAAACACAACTACAACGCATATTTATAGATAAACCATAATACAAGAGGATTCTAAAAATACCACTGATTCAGATTGAGATTTACACAAGCTCTCACAAGACATATTGATGAAGGAGCACTCTTAGCTCTGATACCACTAACGAAGGGTGCTCCCTTACAAGCCAAATTTCACACAACACAGATTTGCACAACCAAATGCAAGAGCAAAACAACTATTTTCTTTTATTAACGAAAATGACATTACAGTATTGCGCAGTCATCATATGGGCTTGATTACAATCATTTGCAAGTCTGTAAATCTAAAACAGATTCGCTCTAGGCTCTCAGGTCTTGCTACTAGACCGTTATAGTTGAATCTCCTTAGTCTAGCTTCCTAGCCTCCTCACTTCCTTGTCAACTCCCTTCTCTCCAACCTTCCCTGACTAGATGTCTTCTTTTCTCCTGATGGGTTTATATCCTTTTGTCTTTGACTTCTCTAGCAAGAAATCTTCTTCACTGTAACCATGTCAACCATCTAGGGTTTCATGTATCTGATCTTCATTTAATTATGTTACTCACCTTGCCTTAGCACCTCCCCCATCACCCAACCAATAGTCAAGAATAGTTTCCTCGTTGTCTACACTATTGTCTTAAACATGTCATTGATCACCATCTTCACACCTCACTATCGAAAACACATTGCATTATTGAGCTTAGACAATTCCATGTCACATTGATATTCACCCTCTTACCGATCACCATCCCCATAATCATTCACAATTTGTAACAATGATGTGAATTAACCTATCATCCAATCACATACCGCCATTTGTCCATCTACATCATCGCCAACACTGTCTATCGCAATCCTTCCAAATTACCACTATACCACACACTACCCACATGGACTATTGTGAGCTTGTGGGTTACTGCCACCTATCAACCATGTCATCCTGGTCCCACTTATTTCCTTGTTGAACAAACTCCTGAGACTATCTCACCAAGTTTCCATTGTCTCTCCGATGAAAGACATTTCAGGATTTCAAAGAGACTTATATCTCCATCCTACCAAGAATGATGTGTCTCACTGATATGAGTGAACACCACCACCTTTTTGTAGTATCGAAGGGACTCAATATGTTATCCTGCTGATGCTCATATGTCAACCCAATGAAGACCTTCATTCATTGCAAACTCATGTTACTATCATGTCACCTATTGTTATCATGTCGAAGGGAACTTAAACTAGGTTCCTTTGAAATCTTTATGCCACTCTAATATCTTTGTTTAACGCTAGATGATATCATTCATTCTTCCTTCATGTCGCATACTCCCAATGCCCAAACTCTTGTAGACCTTCATTCCCAGCTAACCGAAGTTGATTCAGCCCTTATTGAAAAGAAATAACACAAAATTTATTTTTGGTCGATGCAAGAATTCTCTATGCCCTGGATGCTCTTGCATCAAACACCTGGGGTAAGAAGAATTTTGTGAATATGAATTCACAAAATGGGGTTGAGTGGTAGTACCACCCTTTCAAACTACAAGTAATCCTCAGTCAACCCTATTGTTGAAATTGGTACCTGCAATTGCTTTTTCTTCTCCTCTTCCAACACTTAGCTAGAACTAGCAACCTCTCCTCTAAAAACTTTGTGCTTTACTCCTCTTCCTCGATGTGGAATCAACTCCACCATAACCCAACCACCTCCTCCAAATGAAAATCTCACTCCTCTAATCTTGTGGGATTTAGCCCACCATAGTCCATCCACCTCCACCAATTGGCACCTACACTTAATTTTGCAACACCATGCAAATCCTTCTTTGCATACCAATCATCCTAAACCATCTCATATGCATTCACTGACTCATCCACCTCAACATGGAAAACATTATGCATTACCTCCTTCTCTAGTAACACTACATCCACTTACTCATCATCACCCTCGGATACAACACTGTACTCTTTCTTTATGTCGTCTAAAAGACATTTTTCAACTATAATCACTTCCTCTTTTCCTATATCTCCTAAAAAGTAATTCTCAATTGCAAATTCAATGTCAATATCACAATCAAAATATTCTTCCTCTTCATCTTGTAATAAATTGTCATCCATACAAATCTCTTTATCACATGAGAAATCTGATGCAAACGGAAGCTCGCCAAGCATTATCTCACCTTCTTTCTTACAACTGTAGTTTTTTCATCCACAAAGACATTTATTGCTACAACATCCTCATCAACATTACTCTTATCATACTTAGAAGATTTTGTTTCAACAAAACTTTCAACCTCCTCATATCTAGCCATCCCATTCATATCATGCAAACTAGAATCCTCCAAGAATTCACAAGATGCAAGTTTTACCTTTTCTTCAACTGCTTCAACTTCAATGTCCTCTTCTTCAAAGTCCTTCATTTCTCTCCATCTTTCTGTGGTTGCTACCACCTCTAGATCTTCATCCTTCATGTCTACCAATAGACATCCTTCAATTTTAGGATCAGGTTCCTCAATCTGCTCATCCTCTTCCTCAATGTCACATGCATGACACTCTGCTACAACCTCTTTCCTTCTTGTAGTCAAAACATCATTAGAAAGATAAAATTTATCTTCATCTCTTCTTTTCTCTCATTTCCCCCTTTCAATCTCGTCCCTTAATTCATTTATTTGCTACTACAACTCTATCAATTCTCTTTCTCAAAATCTCTTCCTGATTTCCTCTAGTCTGGGAATCCTTAGAATCCATATAATGACAATGCCCTTTCCCTTTTCTATTTTTGAGGCCTCTCAAAGCCATAACAACAAAAATCTTCAACCCTAAGGTTACTTTTAGAGTCTCACAAGTCCCTCTACAATCACAAGTATGCTTTGCAACAATTTCTCTCTCACACAACTATCCTCTACCCAACAAAGACTTTAGAAGATGATTCCTCTACCCACCTCTCAGTGGAAGAACTATACACCTTCTACCTAGCTTTATCTCTATTGGAGGATAGCAGTCATAGACCCTATTTCAAGCCTACAACAAACATACTTTCCCACAATTCTCTCTCTTACAGCTTCACCACGTCACTCTTCACCACTTTTCACCTGCAGGTCCTCATGCATACTCTACACTCTTAAGATCTTTTGGCTTTGATACCACTTGATGAAGGGGAACTCTTAGCTTTGATACCATTGATGAGGGGTATTCCCCTTATAGGAAAAAACTCACACAACACAGGTTTGCACAGTAAAATACAAGAGCAAAACAACTATTTTCTTTTATTAACGAAATGATATTACAGTATTACACTACTATCATATGGTATTGATTACAATCATCTATAAGTCTACAAAAGAAAAAGGACTTTGCTCTAGGCTCTCAAGTCTTGCCACCAGACCGTTATAGCTGACTCTCCTTAGTCTAGCTTCCTAGCCTCCTCACTTCCTTGTCGTCTCCCTTCTCACCAACTTTCCCCAACCATCTTCTTTTTCTCCTAATGGGTTTATATCCTTTCGTCTTTGTCTTATCCAGCAAAAAATGTTCTTCCCTATAACCACATTATCCATCTAGGGTTTCTTGTATCTAATCATTTAATTCTATTACTCACCTTTCCTTAGCACTGCAACCATCACCTAACCAACAATTAGGTTTTGGTTTCCTCATTATCTACACTATCATCTCAAACACACCATTGATCACCATCTTCATGCCTCGCTATTGGAAACACATTGCATTATCAGGTTGAGACAATTCCATGTCACATTGATATTCACCCTCTCGTCGATCACCATCCCTGTCATCTTTCGCAATTCACAACAACGATGCAAATTGACCTATCATCCAATCATATACCGCCATTTGGTTGTCCACATCATCGCCACTTCCTCAAATTGTCGATCATTCATTGCAATATCACAAAAATTTCTCTACCATAATCCTTCCAAATTACCACTATGATGCTCACAGTTACCACTATACCACACACTACCCACATGGACTGTCACAAGCTTGTTGTTCTATATCACCATACTGCATACTTCATCACCGAACCATTGTAGGGTTGCAGTTTCCAACCCACCATACTTTAGCCTCCTTCAAATTTTTTCATGGGTTTTCGGGTTAATCCCACTTGTCATCCATGTCATCTTGGTCCCACTTATCACCCTATTGAATGAACTCCTAAGACTATCTCACCAAGTTTCCACTATCTCTATGATGAGAGGCATATTAGGATGTCGAAGAGACTTGTATCTCCATCCTACCAAAAAGGATGTGTCTCACTGATATGAGTGAACACCGCCACCTTATCATAGTATCGAAGGGACTAATATGTTGTCCTTTCGACACTCATATGTCAAGCTGATGAAGACCTTCAACTGTTGCAAACTCACGTTACCACCATGTCCCCTATTACTATCATCATGTTGAAGGAACCTTAAACCAAGCTCCTCTAAAATATTTATGTCACTCTAATATGTTTGTTTGATGCCAAATGATGTCATTCATTCTTCCTTTATGTTGTGTACTCCTAATTCCCAAACTCTTGGAAACCTTCATACCTAGCTAATTGAAGTTGATTTAGCCCTTACTGAAAAGAAATAACATGGAATTTGATTTTGGTCGATGCAAGATTGCTTTAAGCCCTGGTTGCTCCTGCATCACATATCTCACACTCAATTCAAGTATAAAAGGGATTAGAAAATAGATTATTCCCAATGAGACATCTTCAATATAACCATCATTAGATAACTAACTCAGACTTACATATTAGGGTGAGGAAATTATCTTGTACTTGCATAGTCAAGTCACACATGAATCATACCTACACCATAAATATAATAGCCACAATGCTCAGACATCTAATGAGGTAAAATATCATATACACCTTATATTAATAAATATAATTAGCAATAACATCCATATATGTAATTAAAGTAGATCGAAGACTAAGACCTTCAATCAAAGTTTTGATCTTCGCAACCACCACTCAAATCCTTCAACTTTTCAAATAAATTGAATAATTACAAGCAATGAAATGAACCCACAATGATATTTATTTAATTCCATTAAACCTCTAAAAATATGCAACGAAACATGTGACATACCACTTTTTGAAAAATAATTTGAACCTATAAATGAAAGTCTTTTCTTTTGAAAACATATAAAATGAAAAATCCCATATTCATCTATAGGAATGCATACTAAAAAAAAAATCTAACAACGTACAATGCCATGTTTTATTTTTATCCAAAAACTCTAGAAAGCCTTGTTTGGGCATTAGAAATACTCTAAGCACTATTTCCAACAACTCGAACTCTTCCCCTCTAGGAGTTGGATTTTTTAATTCTTGAATCCCCCTCTTCCTCCTCATTTTTCTCTCTACCTGGGCATTGAAATCTTCCTAAAATCATATGGTAACCCCCTTTTTGAAATTTGGAACTCTTGCAAAATTTAACTCCCCTACAAGAATCAAATTTTATAACTCCTCATTCTCTTGCAACCACTAGTTTCTTGGAATAATGCATTAAACCAAAATAGGGGTGTTGAAAATATCATCATGGAGTCTAAATTAGCCATAAAAATATCCAATTCCGTACTTGGACATTGGATTTCATATTTTTACATTTTGTTTATTTGCATATTACATATGCACTTAAATAATCAACAATTACAAATCAAGAACCAAATAAATTTAGACTTCTTATTTCACCCATGAGATTGACATCCAAAGCATAATAACGTCCAATAAAAAAAAATTAAATCATTGTCTAAAGAGAGTTGAACCAAGTGCTAGAAAACTTATCTGCAACAAGACAAAACTCAAACAAAATAGACAAAATTAAGTTAAATAATTTTTTATGCTTGACACACCTAGATTCTCCTGCAACAAACACTTGGGGTAAGTGAAATGTTCCATGAGTTGCAACTCATGAATATTTGAAGATATTGTGCTTGTTCTTCATCCATCGTTCTTCCTTGTCTACTTGATTTTTCTTCTTTTTTACCTTGCTCTAAAATTTCCTCTCTTTCACATTTCATCATTCCTCTCTTTCTTCCCCTCATGAAATTCATTTGATTGCATCGTGGTTAATATTTCTATTTCACTTTATCATCCTCAACACCTACATACAAATCAACACCAACAAATTCACTAGAATCAACGAATTCTATCTACACATCTTTCTCATCTATTTTTGAAACAAAACTAATTCCCAAATTTAAAATGCATTGATTTAAATTGTTTCCACACATTAATTCCAAAACTTTTATGCACAAATTTTAGAATAGTATTTAAACCTTAAGTACAGACTTTGAAATTAAATGCATATAATAAATTGATCAACAATTTCACTCAAATACATTCAATCATGCCTAAATAAATTATTAATTCAGTAAACTCAAGGTTTTAAAACACTTCATTGCTTAGATAATTTATAAAGCATTAATACTTATCTTTTGAAATGTGCAGAAGAAATCCCCAACTATTGTTGGAATGGTCCTTGGTTCAGCCTCTTCCGTCTGTGAGTAGTTTGGGAGGAAAGCAGACTTTGTTGCTCTACATGAGTGCTAGTTCCACTGGAACAATGCTCAACACTCATGCCACAAAACCATGCCCTAGCCAGGACCGTCCTGAGTGCATGCACTTGTACCCCAGGTTGGACACCCACTATAGGAGTGCCCCTTCTCCGTCCTACTCACAACCTGCTAACCTAAAACCCTATTCCCGCAATATGCTCCACTTGATTTTCCTCTTCAATATTTTTTCATATTTTTCTTCCAAGTCTCACATAAATTCTTTATATAAAATTTAAGGGGTGGTTTTCCAAACCATCACACCCTTTCACGAGATTTCCATTTAATAATTATTTCAATAAATAATTATGTTTCCACCTCCTTAAGAGAGATTTTATACATATGCTTTATTAATATCTCATTTAATCAAAGGATAATAATATCCTTTATTCTCCCTTTAATTTTAAAGGGTTGTTTTCATAAGTTTTTCTTCTTGCGGAAAAATTCACATAACAATTCTCCCCTTATAAATTAGCTGTTGTCTTCAGTAGCACATGTGAGCATCTACATCACAACTCAACAAAGACATAATCAATAACTAAAGAAACTGATATTGAATATAACTATTCTTCTTAATATTGTATGTATATTTACTTCATCTATATCCTTTTCTTCTCTTAATTCATAGATATCTCCTCTCTTTTTTTAATTGTATTTTAAGTTAAGTAATTACAAGAAAGCATTTTTTTTTCCAATGACAAGAGTTGTGCATACATAAATATTAGGAATTTACAATCAAAGAAACTAATGGTAGTCTATGTGTTTACTCAATATTTCAACCTTATCAATTTTCTCTCATGTTACCAATTTTCTTTAATATAGATATTTTAAATCTTATATATGTAGCTTCAACATTAAATATATAAAATTAGTAAATCATGTGTTGACATAACATATATCTAGTGAGACAACATACATATCCCATACTATGTAGTCACTCATTCATGAACTATATAATTGATATATTTAAAATATATTCGAAGATGATAATCATGCATTCCAGACTGCATGAGTATCCTCTTTTCCTATGTAATACTTTATAAGTCACAGGTACAAAGTTATTGGGTTGATCAAGTCCAATAAAAAAGTACCATAGATAAAGATGGTACTAACAAAATTCATTAAGCACCTTAACAAAAAGAAAACATTAACAGGTTATCAATACCCACATAGTACCTCATAAAATTCTAGGTCTGATCTTCTTTAACCTTTTTTTTTTTCTTATAAGTTTGGCAACATATGAAATTTCAATAAAATTATTCATAAAAGAAACATGTGAAAAACATCACATAAGCTACTTCTGTATAAAATGTTGGAATAGAAAGTCTCCCCCCTTGTAAGATTTGGCATGTCCCTATGTCTAAGCTTAAGAGCTTATTTGGTTCCATATCTAATAATGGCGTGGTATTATTCTCATGAACTCATTCCAAAAACAATGTCAATTTTCTAAGTTTAATATGTGAATCCAAGCACCTGTGGGTTATGGGCCCATAATGTAATTTACAAATTAAACAACTATAGATGTCAATTTTGCACAAACATAACAAGCATATTAAAATCACTCAAAATAATTAGAAAGGTAAATGAAAATTAGTATGAATATATAATTTTCATCTTGTAATTTTGGTTTCAAAGACACCTAAATAAGAGGGTACTGCCCAAATAGAAATATGAACTTAAAACCACTAAAGCGATCATCTCTTATTTAAAATCTTGTGATAGACAAATCAATATCCCAAGAGCTTTGTGAATCATGCAAGACTATATTCCAATTTGATATTTAGGGTTGTATGATTCAAAATTTGGCTTTCTATGTCATTTAGAAAATCTATATAATGCATTGGCAACCTATAAACCTCCAAATTTCAAGTTTAAAATTAGACCCTTGTTTTCGTCCTCTAACTAGTCAATGTGTGTCAATTTGGACCTAAAATATAGTATTATGTTTTAGAATATTGTAATTACAAATTCTTAAATAAATAACTTTGTTTGTTCTCCAATCCACCAAGTTTATCAATGCATCTCCATGCATGAAATGATGAAAAAACCATTTATTTTCCATATTTTCTCAAAAGGAATAGAGATCAAAGATGAACTTTGAGGACCAAAGAAAATGAAAAATATTTTTATCTACATATGAAGTACATTTACATAAATAACAATGTTCATGAATAGACTATTACAAGGATAACAATCCTAATAGCTAAAAATTAGAACAATATCTCAAAGTAATTTGTCTTCAAACCAATCATTGTCTTCTTCAAACAACTCCACCATTTAAATTATTATATTCTCCTCCAAACCATGACATATAGGTTGTGAATTATCTAAGGCTTAGCAAACATTGGTTTAGATGATTTTAACAAATCAACATAATAAATTCTCAATCTAAACTTTTTAACCTTATTAATAAGACATTTTTTTTTTGTTTGAATTCCACACATTCCATTTTCACATCTTAATAGTATGAGTGAACCCTTAAATCTTAACAAAGAATTATCTATTAGCGGCAAATACTGAAACTAATATATGGATGGTGTTACTCATGTTTGAAAGAGAACTTTGAAGAATTTTAAGGATGCTCCTAATAGTTTTCTCTAAAATATGTCTGCCGTAAAATCTAAGTATTATCGGATATATATAATGAATTCTCTAAAGGCACTTGTAAGAAGCTACCAATAGCTCGTGTGAGGGAGTTAGCCAGGAAGCTGGTTGGCAGGCATCTGTTTGTGGTTGAGATAACTATGGGGTTTTGGTATTCTTAAAAAAAAAACATTATGCATGGTCAAAGACTTTCATTAGAGTAGTGGCTACACTAGAATCATTAGTGATGTGGTGTACAAAGACAACTATAAATCCTTTTCAAACTAGACAAGCATTACAAATGAAAGCTTAATATTAAGTGTCGAGACAAAGGAGTTCCCAAAGATTGATTATCTCTGATTCAAGGAACTTATCAATACTCCTAAGCAGCAGAGCAATATAGATGTCATTCGCAATTGTACAAGTAGATTACATTCTAGAGTATTCAACTCTTCGACTAGAACTAGGAAGTAATTCACAGCTGCTCTCACATGGTGATATTTTCTACATACCATAATTGTTTAAGTCCGTGTACCACCCAATAAAAAAATAACAGTGCATTATGACACCTCAAATTATTATGATCAGCAGGCTATAATAGTTGTTGTGATCTCTCATAACAATGTGAGTAAGCAAAAGATGTCGACTCAACCCAAGTCTAGGGTTTTACCGGAAGGAGTTGTAACTATAATATCTATTGAGTTTCCTCTATTCTATGCACGCTGATGGTTGTTAATTGTAGGGATGGCAAAAAAATAAATAAATAAAAAATCAACAGATTTAATACCTCTGTGCCTCCATTTTCCTATGAAAATATATAAGATATGGAGTATTCTTGGCACTCAAACCTTCCATACCGATAAAATTGGCAACACTACAGTCCCATTGTAAACTATTTGTTCTCAGGCTATTCTTTGATAGAATCGAAGCGAGGAAGGTAATTATGATCTTACTATTTTCTTCAAGTTATTCTTATTGTTTTCTTCAACCTGAGAAGATTCTTGTCAAGAGACAGTTATGCCAGTGATAATAGTGGAGCTTAGGAAAGTTGCCAGAGGTAATTTGAGTGAAGTTTCAAGGGTAATTATTTCCCATGAATTCAAGAAACCTAATCTCTTCTATGTATGCATGAATAAATTTTATCTTGGGAGTGAAAAAATATTTCATTTAATTCCCTCTTTTGAAAATAAAATAAGGTAAAAGATTTTTTTATTTTTTTTTATTTGTATAATTTTTGTTTTTGAATGTAACTTAAGTAAAAATAATTTATAACTCCGTAAATCTAAATTAACTCTTAAGTCAATTTTAAATGCTCTATAAAACTCTAAATTGATTTACCTAAATGATTTACCCTTTGAATAATTAATTGATGCAACAAATAAAGAGTAACTTTTATTTTTTAATCTATTTTGCAAAAATAAATGTAACTAAACTTAAACTTTTATAATATTTTTAATTAATATATTTATTTTGCACAGAAATAGAGTGAAATAAATGAATGGATTCTGTCAGGCTCTGATACCAAATGAAACGAAACTAATTCCCAAATTTAAAATGCATTGATTTAAATTGTTTCCACACATTAATTCCAAAACTTTTATGCACAAATTTTAGAAGAGTATTTAAACCTTCAGTACAGACTTTGAAATTAAATGCATATAATAAATTGATCAACAATTTCACTCAAATACATTCAATCATGCCTAAATAAATTATTAATTCAGTAAACTCAAGGTTTTAAAACACTTCATTGCTCAGATAATTTATAAAGAATTAATACTTATCTTTTGAAATGTGTAGAAGAAATCCCCAACTATTGTTGGAATGGTCCTTGGTTCAGCCTCTTCCATCTATGAGTAGTCTGGGAGGAAAGCAGACTTTGCTGCTCTACATGAGTGTTGGTTCCACTGGAACAATGCTCAACACTCATGCCACAAAACCATGCCCTGGCCAGGACCGTCCTGAGTGCACACACTTGTACCCCAGGTTGGACACCCACTGTAGGAGTGCCCCTTCTCCGTCCTACTCACAGCCTGCTAACCTGAAACCCTATTCCCGCAATGTACTCCACTTGATTTTCCTCTTCAATATTTTTTCATATTTTTCTTCCAAGTCTCACATAAATTCTTTATATAAACTTTAAGGGGTGGTTTTCCAAACCATCGCACCCTTTCACGAGATTTCCATTTAATAATTATTTCAATAAATAATTATGTTTCCACCTCCTTAAGAGAGATTTTACACATATGCTTTATTAATATCTCATTTAATCAAAGGATAATAATATCCTTTATTCTCCCTTTAATTTTAAAGGGTTGTTTTCATAAGTTTTTCTTCTTGGGGAAAAAGTCACGTAACAATTTCTCCTTCATCTTATTCTTCCTCATTGTCAACAACAACTCTTCTTTCACTTGCTATCAATGCTATCCACTCCTTTTCAACCCCTACAATTCATAGTAACATGTCATCTTCTTCATATTTTATTTCATCCCTTCATTCTTCTCACTTTTCATCTTCTCCATGTGTTCTATCTTGCATTTCTTTCCCAAACTTGTCACTAATTTTATGTCTTTCAATGGACCAAACTTTGCTACAACTTTGTTGTTATCTTCTACAACAATACTATTCATTTCATCTTTTTCCCCATCCAAAAATGTATTTATATCCTTTTTGAATAATTTAACATCAAATTCAATTTCACAAATCTTAGAAAAATAATTTATTACCTTTATAATCTCTTGTTTCCTTGCTTCTACCCCAACCTTTTCTTCTTCATTTTTTGTTGCAATCTTGTTCTTCTCTTCTACCTCCTCCCTTGCACTTAACTATACCATTTTATTTTAAAAAATTGTGTCCTTCCAAGGACTAATCATTGCCCTAACTTCACGATCACTTGCTCCAACATATCTCTTCATCTTTTCTATATGGAAATCAACATCGATATTTTCTTTATAAATCTCACAAGAATGAGATAATACATTTGTTTTGGATATTACAACTTCTTTTCCCATGCATGCAACTTCATTTTTCTTCACTTGTATATCTTCAACAAGATGCATATCAACTACTATTTTTTTCTTTTCCTCATTGTCTTATTTATCCTTTCTTTCTCCATTATTTCCTTATGCTTCTCTTATTTTCTTATTTTCTTTCAACTGTAATTATGTGGGCTTCCCACACATGTTCTTCTTTCCACAACTTCCCATAATAGGGTTGTAATAATTTATTTTCTCATCTTTACTCTTGTTGTCCTCTTTGCCAAATCTCCTTATTCCATGAGAGATATCCAATTCTCTCCTTCTTTTGGGTAGCATTCTTTCCTCTCTTCTTCATACCTTTCATCTGTCATTTTACCAGTCACATAATTTATTTTCACATTTTATTTTACCCATTTCAATCTCTTTTCTATACTCCATTTCTGTCACATCCAATCTAGCCTTGATCTTCTTTAATTCTTCAATAATAAATTTATCAAACCTCTTGTGCCACCATTCTTCCCATAATAAAATTCTCACAGGTCTTCTTTTGGCCCATCATGTCCCCTTCTTTGAAGACATTTTCAGAGACTCACAATTCCCTCTAGAATTACAAGTCCTCCTTGCAACAATCTCTCTCACTTCAGGGTATCAACCATTTGCAGTCACAAGTCCTCCCTGCAACAAACTCACTCTTGCTTATCCTCTACCCAACAAACGGTTTCTAGAAAACACACCTCTCTCACATGCACCTTCTACCTAGCCTTAACATCTGTTGGAGGATAACTACAAATTACTTCAACTCTTCCAACCAATCAACTAATACAATACTTCCCAACCAATCTTCTGGCTTTGATGCCATTTGATACAAATTGAAGAACAAGACCCTAAATCTAAGTGTTGATCTTCACAACCACCACTCAAATCCTTCAAATTTTTAAATAAATTGAATACTTACAGGAAATGAATTGAACCCACAAGGATATTTATTTAATTCAATTAAACTTCTTAAAATATGCAACGAAGCATGTGACAAACCACTTTTTGAAAAATAACTTGAACCTGCAAATGAAAGTCTTTTCTTTTGAAAACTTGTAAAATGAAAACTCCCATATTCATCTATAGGACTGCACAATCAATTTTTATTTTTGTAACAAAGGCTCTAGGAAAATTCACTGCTAGCAATTCGCCACAAGAAAATTCACTGCCATGACAAATTCACCTCAAGGAAAGTTCACCACCAACAATTCACCGCCATCGAAAATTCATCACATTAAAGTTTGTGATTAATTTATGTGGTGGTGAATTTTACTTGACGTGAATTTGTCATGTCAATGAATTTTCCCACGCTGAATTGTTGGCGGTGAATTTTTCCATGGTGGATTGTTGGCAGTGAATTTATCGGATGCCAACAACAACATGTTTGATTTTTATCCAAAAACTCTAAAAAACCCCATCTGAGCATTAAAAATACTTTGAGCACTATTTCCAACAACTTGCATACCTCTTCCCCTCTAGGAGTTGGATTTTTTTAATTATTGAATCCTCCTCTCCCTCATTTTTTTCTCTACAACCAGACATTGAAATCTTCCTGAAATCATATGGTAACCCCCTTTTTGAAATATGGAACTCCCAAAAAATGTAACTCCCCTACAAGAATTAAATTTTATATCTCATTCTCTTGCAACCACTAATTGTCTAGAATAATGCATTACCAAAATAGGGGCATTGAAATCTTAGCATGGAGTCTAAATCATCCATAAAATATCCAATTCCATACTTGGATGTTGGATTTCATATTTTTACATTTTGTTTTATTTTTATATTAAACATGCACTTAAATAATCAAGAATTATAAATTAAGAACCAAATAAATTTAGACCCCCTATTTCACCCATGGGATTGACATCCAAAGCATAATAATGTCCAACCAAATTAATTTTTAAATCATTTCTTTGAGAGAGTTGAACCAGGTGCCATAAAACTTGCTTGTAATAAGTCAAAAATCAAACAAAACAAGCAAAATTAAGTTACATAATTTTTTATGCTTGACACCCCTAGATGTTGTTGCATCAGTAGCATATACATCTATATAGAGATAAAACATAGGATACTAAAATTATTTAATAATCACATATGTATAAAAATGGTAACATAATATAACACAATTATAATATATTTATGAAAGATTAACATATACATCTCAAAATATGCAACATAATCTTGATGCTAATCACACTATCTATGCATAAGGTCTCTCACAACTTTAGTGCAATAACCAACACAAAATCAAATACGTCATCCCTGCAAGGAACTTGTCACAACACCATACACATATCACAACATAAGCAATAGCAATAATAAACATGCAAAGGAACTTCTTGCTAACATATTGAATCTCAAGATCAACTTATAAGTTAAAAGAATATTGCTAAGGGAACCTTTAAGTTTGTACTTGCTTCATAATTGAATTTTCTAAGACTTTGGTATTCCCTAAATATGAAATCTTATTGATCAATTAGTATTGGAATATCATAGGAAATGCAAATTTATAGTTGGCAATATACAAAAGATATTTGAGAGTACATGTATAGATCAAACATGTTAAAAAATTTCTTGGTGGGAATATGTTTCAAAGAGTGTGAGCAATGTGAATGCATTTACCTTATCTATGATTTTTTTTGAAATTGGTTATCTACATCTTATCATTATATCTTTGCTATATTTATAAATGGATACCTTGAGTATGTGATTATGTGGAAACTAAATAGCACTCTAAATGGTAAATTATGTTAAAAAATAAAGAGGATTTATGATAAATTTGGTTTCATTGTTCTATTTTATATCTTAATCTCCACTGATAAAAGAAATACAACTCTTGGCTTCATGATATATCCATAATGCATCATAGAAATTAAATAATGTGATATGTGATATGTACCTTGTGCTAAATATTTATTATTTTGTATGGTTAAACTTCATGAATTAACTTATGTGTTGAGTTCATGTTATATCCAAGGAGAAATATACAATTTTAGATGCTTTAATGGGCCATGAAAGTAATATTGTAAGAGTATATTCTACCAAGTAATAATATTCTCGCTTCATATGTAATAAAATTAAAAAATATGCAATTTTTGATGTTATAATACATTTCTCACTAGTATTAGAGAATTTTATAACTTAAAGCTCTTTGTTTGATCCCTTGATAGTATAAGAAAACCCTTCGATGGCTATTATAGATTTACTTTCCATGGTTTTCCTTTAAGGCCTGCAAGGTTTCCTATCAAGGACTGCCCTCTTATTTTCATCCATGCAGTATCTATTAACAACTTCTTTATGACTATGATGGATTATGTATTGTTTGTAAGTCATAAAACTTATCATATTTCACACATTTTCTCTTATACTTTGTATTATTCATGATGAATTGTGTATTGATTGTGACTATATTTTAAGGCCTGCATGGTATCATATGAATGTCTATTTTAGCATTTTCACCATAAGATTTTACCTCTCTTTACCTTTCAACTATCATAGTCTTCACGACTTGATTGTCTTGCACTTAGGATATGTCCTTTGTGTAGACTTTCATTAGCTTCAACAATTCCTTTCAACTATTCTTTAAGTTCTTTGGCTTTCACACTTTTAATAAGGCTTACAATTGTTTTCATAACCCTCTTCATTGATTATGACCTCCTTCTTGCATGGTTACTGAGGTGATTATCATGAAGCTCTTTGAAGAGAATTGTCTTATAGTTTAAATTATTTTTGTTAGAAACCATGATTATCCTTGTCCTGTAATAACAAAGTATTTACCTTTCACAATGATCATACTCTCCACTATTCATTAATTTTGTATTGTACATTGTATTGGAAAAACTAGCCTTTGGAGTATCATGTGGTTTGACCCAATGGTTTTTAATCCTACCTTGTTTACTTTGCTCCCAAGGTTTTGTCTATTCACTTAGTGATCTCAAAGTTTAAAAAAACCTCACTGGGGTTGTAGCCTTATCTATTTTGATTGATCTCATTGTTGTAAAAGATTTTAACTATGGCCTTGATAAAGAATCACAACACTTGGCAAGGAGAAACAAAAACAAATAGCAAATCTGCACTACTTTGCCTTGAAACTAAATCATAACACTTTGTAAGACTAAGCCCCCCTTTTATTGTTTATCTTGGAAATGAAATACAAACACTAAGCATTGAGCAATGATCATATTTTGGTTATAGTACAATATATTCTTGCTTATCATTGTCATGACAAGATAAATCATTGACCTACTAATCATTTGATATGGGGAATATTTAACACCTTTCATTGGATCGATGATGATATTTGATAGTAATAAAGGCCTTTTAAGTAAGGTTTTGAAAATTTTGAAAAGTGGTATTGGGGTAAAAGCACAAATCTGCGTCACACTTTTGGTCAAC
>VDFB02325303.1:0-36224 GCA_007258455.2 Sequoia sempervirens
TTTTTAAACAGTCTAATGCAGTCATAAGAAAATTGCAATAACTTTTTTGTTTCTTAACGAAATTTCAAAATTCAAAAATGTTTCGGAAAAAAGAGGAAGAGTAGAATAGAACCCAGAAATTGTTTGAAGATATTCTTAGAATTTTATGACCAGTTTGTTACGGAAAAAGGAGCAGAAAAACAGTGACGTGATTACCAGTTTTCCTTCCTCTCGTCATAAACACCTTTCAATTATTTGGGATCTCTCATGACATCAATCCACACTCAATCTACATTTTACATGGTTGTTTCCTATTCAACATTAAAGCTATTCCTTGCAAGATAAAGTTTGACCTTATTTTGCAAGTGGTAGGTTGTTATTGTCTAGTAATTGTCTAATATTTCAAAAATATCTTATTAGTTCTTAAAGAGATTTTATGTCATAGTCTAAAATTCTTATAAAAATATTGTATGTAGTCAAACTTTGTCAAATTTTAAAAAGTATAAAAAAATTATAAAAACTAAAATTAGCTCAATTGTAATTGGATGCATTATTGCTTGTACGTGACATCCATCTTGAGGGGGGGCATTATAAAATTGAGCTTCAATGCCAAATTTTCAAACTAGCAAACCTAGTGGAGGTTGGAGGCACAAGAGGTTGGAGGACATTCAAGGACCTCTCATCAGTTGATAATGATGGGGCCAAGAAATTGCATTAGCTTAATAAAACTATTTTGTGCCAAAATGACTAAAGCCAAGATTGGTTTCCAGGTGGCAGCAGAAACGGTCTCATATCATTTGTGATCAGAGTGGCAATGATCTATAATGGTGGTTGCATACGGATTCTAACCATGTTTTTGACAAGGTTGTTAGCAATTCAATCTCATATGATTGGAGAAATCCAATTTATGATCAGCCCATTGAGTTTTCAGATTTTGATGATGATGACATCATGGGATATCTTGATTTGCAATTTGATAATGCATTCAATTCTAGTGAAGGTCAAGGAGAGGAATTGGTTGAAAGAATGGATCAGAATAGTGATCTATTAAGTTGTGAACAAATTTCAAATCTGTTAACCACTGAATATTAGAAATGTGCACATGTGAATGACCCTCAGTTGTTGTGTGTTTCTCACATTGACTTTGACAGTGATGATAATCTTCAATATGCAAGGTATGATGCATATGTTTTTTATTCTCCTTCCAATTATGAACTAGCTGATCATGATGATGATAATGTGGATGAAGACAAGCAACCATCTAATTGTAATGATGCATTATATGATGAGTATGAAAGTATGTATGTTGAGGAAAACTCAAAAATCTATTTTGATGAGTTTGAAGCAGCAGATGACCATGAGGTTTGCATACCCAATGAGCCTATTCATGAGTCTTTTCATGTGGATGTAGACGTGGATTTCAAAGTGAAATCAGATTGTCTTTCTGAACTAGAATTGCTTATTTTGAAACAAGCTTGGGATGTTAAAAATGTTGATATGTCATGTTCAAAAGGTAACAGAATGAGCAAGGATTATGATAAGTTAAAATCCTTGATGATTCTCGATACCAACATGATGGAGAACAGTTACAGAGTGTGCTAACGTTTGAGTGTATCTCTTTGCACTTGGAGATAGTTTGCATGTTGTGCAAGATCTTTTGGTAAGTTCTTGTGATAGTTTCGCCATTCATATGCAAACTATAATCGATTGAGCTAATAGCACACCAGCCATGAAGCAAAATGTAATGTCCCCATTTTCGAGCATCAATTTTGATGGTTTAGCCTATCACCGCCCCTCGAGGTTAACCCGATGGTTAGAGGGTCCCTTTGGCGAGATCGGTATTTCTCTCAGAGCTCAGTATGTGTTCATGGTTGACCTTCGTTGGACTCCGTTTGACACACTTACTATTTATAGTAAGTGACTTTTTCAGGGAGTCAAGGTTTCTATTTATATTAGAGGCACCTGGATAGTCTTTAGAAGCAGTGACGACCATTGATTGGGCTCTGCAATTGTTACTTGGCTCATTTGGAGAGACTTACTATATATAGTAAGTCAGGAGCGTGGAGTTACTAATTTTGGCAGGGCACCTAGTGACATAATATTCGCAAATATTCAATGGTTAAATGAGTTGACTTTATGATGAAATCAATTATTAAAAAGGTATTTTAAAAGCATATGTTATAAAGTCACTTTAAGTTATAAAGGGGCCCATGAGGCCATGACCCTTGAATTAGTTGCCACTTAAAAGTATTAAAATATTTTATAAAGTCAAAGTGTGCACATGTTATATCATTTTAAATGATATTAAATGCATTTAAAATGTTTAAAAAGTGACTTTACTTGCACATGAAGGGATTGACCCTTTTGAAAGTTATTATAAAGTTTTATTAAAACCTTAAAAGTGGATTTCAAAAGGGAATTAAAGGCATTTAAGAGTTGAGTGGATATAAAGGGTTTCCAAAGCAAATCAAACTGATTATTTGACTTTGCTTGTGAGTTTCTTGGGTTTTGTGCTAGATGCCAAGGGTTTCAACCAAAATTGAAGTGGAGAACGAAAACTCTTCAATGTGGAAGCAATTTTGAGGTTGTGAAAGACCAGCCGAATTATTGCCAGAGAGTGGGCTTCAATCAGGAGTCCAAATTGTGCTCAAAGTGGAGGAATTTCATCTAGGGTTTGAAGATTATTGTTGAAGAACATTTATAGCTGGCTGTGTATCATCCCTCTTGGGCACGTGGGAATCATTTAGGGCATATTGGAGAAGATTTGATAAGGGTTTGAAAGAATTCAATGAAGAAATTCTAGGTTTGTTACCTGCTGCTACAGTTTCTGTGTACAGTAATTCGCTACAGTGACATGCAACTGTGGGTTATCAGATTGAGGCTGTGTTGGAGTTTAGAAGGCTTTATTCAGCCTGTAGAGTGGTGACTGAAGGAAGACAGGTTTGGTATGAGGATGCACATGTTCTGGAACCTCTTCTACAGCAGTTCGAGCCTCTAATCATACTGGCAAGTGTTCATTTCCAGATCAGAAAGTTAAATACAGATTTCCTTATGCATAGTTGATGAATTTAGCTGCATAATCTCCTACAAATCCGAGCAGCAACTACTGTTGTAATCTGTGAGACTTTATTCATGAAAAGATCAGTCCTCCAATCATTCATTTAAAGTGGTAAGGGTCTAGTCTGATATATTCCTTTTGTAATTCTGAACATTCCTAAGACTGCCATGAAATGAGAATATTAGTATTTGTATCGATTAGAGAGGCAATATGTTGAAATGTTCTGTTAGAACTGAATGTTCAGATCTGATCACTGTCTTATCAAGTTCTGAGAGTAAACGGTGCTGCTATAGTCTTTCGTGAGTCATGAAAAGTCTTCTTAATCATTGCATTTAATCTTAGTGCTTTTATGTTCAATGTGATTCGGTTGACATGGTTATAAGCTGCATTTACAGTCAATAAATTAAGTGGAAGGAGATTGCATGCTATATGTTTGTTGAAATGTGCATTTGTTGTATTTATCTATAGCTACATTGGAAAATTGTAATCAGACCTGATTTGCATTGTTATATGACCTGATGTAGTGACAATAAAATCTTTTTGAAGGGTTGAATGTTCATTATTTGTTTACGCAAGATATTGGTTATCATTTCTATGTTTTGGTATATGTTTTGGAATTGCAAAATCATATATTGCCAAAAACATAAAAAATTTGCAAAGCGTCAAAAACAAAACAAAAATCAACAAAAATCATCAAAATTCAACATCGGGTTAGAGACACCGGTCTCTTACACAAAATGTGAGTGCTATTTTTTTTTGGAGAAGTTTTCATAAAGTGTGGCAATGTGCAAGACATTGAAGAAAGTTGTTTTCAGCTTGGAAATGATTTGTATGATGAAAATGATAAGTTATTGCCACATGATAATCAACATTTTGAGAGTGTGCCTGACTTTCAGATGCATAGTGATTATGAATATGTTGATAATGTTGTATATGATTTCCTGTTGAGAGGTACCAACATGTTTAATGGTAGATGGTGCGTGATCGCTATGCTTCATATGGTCTTGATCACTATCTTCAAATGTTGCCACTTGATACAAAATCGAGAGAATGAAGATAGCAGCAGTGATGTGGCACATATGATTTGGTTTCCATGTGACAATGGAATCAAACAAGGAGCAAGTTTCCACTTGTATGAAGGTAGCCTGACACTTGTGTTTGCACAAATGCAGTTACTCATGCTGTTGTGGTTTGACAGAAGCAAGCATGAGTTGAGGGAGTTTAGTTCCTTTATCAGATTGGTGTTTGACAGAGGTAAGAATTGATTCCCCTCTTTTCATTTGGTGGCCTGGGGTCACCAAGTGAAGTTGAAAAAGAAGGATGAATAAAGGAGCAGTTTGACAACACTTGATGGACTTAGTATTTGGTCTGCTGCCCAAAGATTTAGAATCTTTCTATGTCCGCAGGGGGCATACATCCCCAATTGGAGCCACTGTTGGGACTGTCAAATTTTGCAAATTTGAAGTGCTCATTTTGAAAATTTTGCCTTTGCACACTCAAAAGTGCACCTGACAAATCTGCTTAAATGACCTACTTTGGAGGGTCATAATTTGGTGCCTGTTGATTTGCAAGCCCACTCATGTGACATATGTGAATGTGCATGTCAATTTTCAGCTTCCCATGATGAGTTTTGATAGGGTTTTGAAAAGCGAAGCTGGAGGGTTTTGGCACTTTTCTGCTGTTTGCAAATTTTTAGTTTTGCAAAGTATCCTCCTGTTTGAACTTGTATTTTGCAACTCGATGATCGTCATGTCAAAATGACTGTTGCTCTCCATTCGCCATACCTAAATGTGCTCCCATGTCAGGTTTCAGAGCTTCATAACAAGATTTGCTATTTTTACCAGGCCAAAAGGTAATGCAAATTGTTCAGTTTTGCACCTGCATTTTCTGAAACTTTTTAAGGAGGTCAACTTTGACCTTCAATATCTTGTGAAGATCGATGATTGAAGCCAGGCCCTCTTGCACACATGCTTAGTGTACCTAGATGAGCTTATGTCTTCAGTGGCAACCCCTTAAAAGTTGATTTGCTATTTTTTCAAATGGGTGATTTGATGAGTTTTAATTGGTTCTGAACAACTGCATTTGCAGAAATGCCTAAGTGAGCAACTTTGCTTATTAATATCTTTCACCTCGGGATCTCTTTTGTCGAGCCGTCTTTTGCACTCCATTCTTGGATCGAATGTTTACTTGCCTGAAGTTCCCATGGCTCTGGGAGGTTGTTTGACCAGTTTTCCAGGGTGATTCCAGAGCCAACTTGACCAATTTTGACCATTCTGCAAAAATGCTTGAAAGCATATTTTAATGAAAACCCAATTCGTCTTTTCTCACTAGAAGCATTCAAAAGTTGTTTTAGATCAATTCAAAGAGAAAACTTGTTTGAAAACGATTTTTTTTTTATCCGGGTCTACATGGGGACCAAACATGCTCTTGATGAAGGATGTTTTGGTTATGAAAAGGCATGAATTGCAGAGCATGGTTTCATTAGTGGGTTTCATTTCTCATCATCATAAGCTTCTTTCATCTATTTGTTGAAGATAGTGTTACACCTGAATTACCATGGGATGAGGTTACAACACTATGTAATTCTGCTTGGCTGTTTGAGTGGACGCATGATAATGAAAAGTAAATCTTGTAAGAGGGGGTAATATTGTTCAAGTCTCCTGATTGTGTTGCTCCTATTCTTGAATTGGAAAGCAGATGGTTGTTTTAAGATTAAATGATCAAAATGAATCAGAGGCTGCAAATTTTATTAAGGACGCTAGCTTTTTCATAATTCATGTTGTCAATGGTTTGAAGATGGATAACTGGTTCCAAGCAAAAGAAACAAAGGGTTCTCTGTAAAATGTAAATGAGACTTACAGTAAACAGTGAGACAGTGGTGGTTCTTGTTGAGAGATGAGGATGTATAAAGTGCCATGAACGCCATTGGAGAGCCTTGAAACCACACCATAGGTGGGATGCGTTGCAATCATTTTCAATAGTGAAGTTATATCTTATGTTGGTGTCTCCTTTGAGAGGTGATCAAATGAACATTTAATACACAACCATCATAAAGATAGAGGAGTTGAAGTAAGAAAAAGAGGTGATAGATGTATGCACAAAATTGGAAGCATAGGAAGGCACGCGGCTTGTATGGCAAGCCTCCAAACAAATATCATCTCATGGGGCGCCATGATTGCAGCGTGCTACACAAATTGATTTGTTGAAAAGACCTCAAAAACTTTAAAGCAAATGCACTTAGTAGATGTAAGGCTGACTCCCACAACTGTGCTAATCCTCCTCCCTGTCCGTGCAAATGGAGGCATTCACTGAGTGTGGTGACATAAAAGACAAGGCGCATGAACTTGTTTGAAAAGGAATGTCTCAAAATGTGGTTTGGTGGAGTGTAGCGCCTATAGCATATGTGCATGGTAAATGCATTGAAAAGATTGCAGTAACTTTCAAGCAAAATATAAATTCAGGCAACCATCAAACCACATGGCGGGGTACACACATCCATCAAAGCATGAAGGAGCTCACATTCATTTTGCAGAGTAAGGAGCCTCCATTGAATCTGTTAAAAAGCTTTAGAAGGTTATAAGCAAGCACACTTTATTTGTGCCAGTGGGGGCAGCCATTCATGGATGCCACAGTTGCAACACATAAAATGGATCATTGAAAATGCTTTGGATGGGGGCGTTGAAACAAGGCAACCGCCATTAAATGCTGTTGAAAGGGGCGCACCAGATGGAAGGTTCAAGCACCATGTTGCAAGTGCTGGTGCAGAGTTTTGAAAACTCCATTGAGCCTATAAATAGGGGCCAATTCAGACAGGCAGTGGAAATGTTACAAACGAGCAACGAAGAAACATAAATGTGTTCTAACAAAAGGTCGATAGAAGACTTTACAGATTGAAGAGGCCCTAAGTTGTTGGCGTTTGCAATGCAAAGTCTTTCATTTTCAATACTCCAGGAAGGAGGTGTGATGGGATGAAGGCTGCATAGCATGTATTTACTGTAGACATTCGCTTGGAGCCACCATCCCGCCATGGCCAAAGATTAGTTGCAAGTTGAGCGAGAACGAAGAAGATGAAATTAGGACAAATGGAAGAGATAAAAGGAGATCAATGGCCAGAAACAAATGTGAGATGCAGCCATATCTTGGCCATTCCTTGGCAACTCGCGGGCCTAAAATTACTGCTCGTTAAAACTTGCGGGAGTGTAGGGTAAATAGAAGGTTCTTTACATTTTTTAAAAGGCAAAAAATTTAGAATTAAATGTTGCCCAAAGAGTGAACGCAAATGTATGGGTGGGGCCCTATGAAATTTTAAAATGCAAATCATTTAAAATAAAGTGTGCTCGATAAGTGGTGGGGAACTTTGCATTTTAAAAGTTTCTCTAAAGTGTGTGGAGCACGGGAAAAGCAATATGGGCCCGATTTAAAAGCCTTCACAAGGTTTCTAAGTGGTAAATGTTTTGAATGGCTGGAGAAAACATTTAAAGGGATGAGTAAACGTTTTATTCTTAAAATGAAGGCTTTAATATAAAATCAAAGATGCTGGCATGGGTAAAATGTTTTTACCTGAAGAAATTCCTTGTGAATAAATATTTCAAGTGAAATATTTAAAATACTAATACTTTGTGCACGTGAAATGGCATGGGAGAATAAATAGATGTAGTGTAAAAGGAGGTATGAGTAAAGTGAATATTAATCAAAAGGCCATTATTTGCTGGGAATTAAAGTGCTGCAGTGCAAAAGTAGGAATACTTTATTGGCTGGAAAGTGCAAATTTAATTTGCAGCAAATAAAAGGTAGGAACAAAGGGCAAAGTGAAAGGATTTCATGGGAAAACAATTATTTTCACACTATAGAGCAAAAGGGGCAAATAGAGAAGTGAATTTTTTGTTGCAGAACAAAGGATGAAGATTTTCATGTGGTGAATTTCCTACAGCAAATTGAGAGGCAAAGTTTGTTGCAAGGAAGAGAGAAGAGAGAGGCTTTGCATTTTGCTGATCAACGGGAAAGAAGTTTCCAGGTGTCTTCAATGGATCATCTTCTGGAGCCTTCTATTCTTCTATATCTTCTAGTTCTTTTCTCATTGTAAAGGGTTTTGAATTCTTGTGTGGGGCTGGGTAGATAGAAAATGTTAAGTTCAAGTCATGAATTGAGTTTGTAAAGCTGTAATTGCTGATTTCATAATTAAATATGAGCCAGTTTGTGCAAGTAAATCAATAATGTCATCAAATTGTCTCTAGATTTGTACATCTTCAGTCATATGAATTCAATAATACAAAGTATGCTTGAGTTTGTCATCTCAATTTTCTGAGATTGTTTTGTCTGTTCATGGTTCTGTTTCAATGAAATGATTAGATTACTTTGAGCAGATAATTGTGATTTTAAGTGTGCAGCTTGGATCTAATAAGAAGAATTTGATTGACAACAGGAGTGGACATGTTGGTGTAATGCATTAACAGTTTGAATCCACTGGTTGAAGTCTATTTTGGTGATGAATTTTCTTTATGCATTTGACTCCATGGCCCAGAATTAGGCACTGATTTATCTTTTAGCTTAATGCATTCTCAGAAACATTTTAAATTCAAAATCATTTTAAATCCTTGTTGTTTAGTTGAGGTTTAGTGTTAAGTTCTGCTTCCCAATTGTTGAGTAAGTGTTGATATACCAAGAATGCAGCCAGATTTGAGGTTATCAATGCTTTCCTTGGTTTATTTTCATTGGGAGTTATCTGCTATAAAAAGCAATGTCTGTGCATAGTTGCATTAAAATCTTTAGGCATTGTAGAGGTTGACCCACCTTGGTCCTGTAGAGCCAAAAGTGTAGAAGATCTCAGTCTTTGACTGAATCTTGTCAGTTGGCCAAATCCACCATTGAGTTTGATCATTAGAAAGTGGCTAGTCTATCTGATTCACTGGACTGTTCGATTTGGAACACCAAGAATTAGCAAATAGAAATGTGACCACTATTGTTGGACAGCTACCAGAACATCCTAAATTTTTGCCAAAATTTCTTGTGCAACAATATTTGAAGATAATTTGGTTTTGTTTTGAAATTTTTTATCATTTTCTATCAACTTGTTTTGAAATTTCAGTTGAAAACATAAACTTTGATCAGTACAAATTGTTCCTTGATATGTCCTTAGCTGCTAGCTTATTCTTCTGAAATTGATCAGCTGTAGCAGTGTTCTTGCCACTAGTCTTATTCTTGATATGACATCTAGAATCTCTACTATATTCTCAAAAAATTATAAAAGTTGCATAGATTTCATAATGTCCAATAGCCTTTGCACTTCTTGCAATTTTTTGATATTTACTTGTAATAATAAAATTAGCTTGACATGCAAAATGGTACCTTTCATCGAACCTTTTTCCAACTTCATGATGCTATTTGGTGGTAGTTTGGGACTCAAACCATTAAAAACTATACTATAGTTATCCTCAATAATAACATATAATGAAAACGATAAGCGTCTTGCTTATCCATCAATATGAATGGATACTTGGCTGCTTGTGCATCTTGTTCTTTGTGGATGGAACTTTCCCTTATTTTTGCTATGACTACATTGAGTGTCTTATTTGAAACTCTCTTAAGTACCATCTCCTTTCCTTTAGTGTGGAAATTAAGCTCCACGGATTGATAATTATGGACAAATTCTCCAAGGGAGTGTAATCATTGTACACCCAAAACTATACCTATTTCTTCTAAGCCCACAACATAAAAATTGTTGCATATCTTATCTTTTCCCATGATTATGTTGAGCTGCCTATTATTTTTTAGTACAAGGTATGTTGAATTTGTCAGCTTCTATGCCATTGAATCCTTCAAATCCTTTAGCTTCAAGTCCCCTCAACTACCAAGTCCTTGTAAATGAAGTTGTGGGTAGCTCCACTATAAATGAGTATTGTGATTCTGCACTTGAACAATATTCCTTGAACTCCAAAATGATGATGCCTAGGTGCTCTTGAGAGAGAAGCAAACATGCCTCCACTGGTGTTGTTTTCTGCAAAATATAGATATGGTTTCTATTTCTCTACCACCCTTTTTGGCTCAGGTTCTTTGGGTTTTTCGTCATGAGTTTCTGCCTCTATATAGGATCTTTGACCCTTGCTATAGCATCTTTGACCAGGTTTCCAAGGCTCCTTGCAAGAGAAGTACAATTTTTTCCTTAAGAACTTGTTCATGGTATCCTTCACTTTTCTTGATGGTATGCTCTTATAGGGTTGTAAATGAGATCCTTCTTTGTGAAAAGTTTTCTTTGATTGATTCAATGGTGGTGTCTTTGAGTAAAATTTATCCTTGGATATTGAAGTTTCCAAATTTAAAGCTCTCTTGATGGCTTCCATCAAAGATGGAGGATTAAAGGCTTTTACCAGATGTTTGAGAGGTTCAACTTATCTTTTTACAAATAGAACAATGAGTCTTCTCTTCGACACATCAAGAACCATTATTGATAATCTTTGAAATTTTGCAACATAGCTCTCCACTATTCCATATTGTTTAAGGTGATCCAACTCCTTGTAGTGAATGTTTGAATCTTTCTAGTCAAACCTTTCTATTAGTCTTTGGTTGAATTCTTCCAATGTGGAAATGGAGTTATGTCCTTGGTTATCATTTTGTGATGCCATCACTTGTGTGTTAGTCCTTCCAAGTGGAGAGTAGTGAACTTTATTGCCTCTTCTTCATATAGGATTTAATGAGAAGTACATGTCTAGCTTTTGCAACCAAGATCTAATAAAACATTTGTTGGAACCATCATTTGATGGAATTGTAATCTTAGTTGAATAGTGTTGGATGTCTTTGTGGGGCTGGTCCTGTTGAAATCTACTTGATCTATTTTTCATCCTTAAAATTATGAAACTCTTAGAAAGTCATCTCATCATGTATTGCCTAGCTTAGATTGTTGTATTCATCATGATATATCATAAAGTCACCTGTTATTTGATGATGGGGCTCTTCCTCTTATCTTTGTAAATTTTTTCTCAAAAGGTCCTGGGAAGTGGATTGGTTGAAATTTGGTTGTTAGTTGAAGAGCTTAGTTATAGCCTTATTTTGATTCATATTTTGCAAGGCTTGAACTAGCTTTGCCATGGACTTTGTCATTGCCCTTGTCAATTTCCTTTGACCTTGATTGATGATTTCATCATGCAAATAATTCATCTCATCTATAGGCATTCTTGATTCTCTTACCCCCACGACTTCCTCGTTTGATTCTAGTGATGGAACCTTTCTGTTCTCTTTTGGTTATATTTGAAATCTCTTCCATTGGTGTGCATGTGTTATAAAGTAAGATTTTGCATCAAAATATTAGCTTTTCACTTCGTAGGCTAGCAAGATCATGGCTCTAATACGACCCTAATACCCCCTTTTAGATTTTTCAGTGTTGCTGGGAGACATGTCCCCTGCCCCCTGAGACGCATCTCAAAGACTGGTATGCGTCTCCGGTTTAGGAGATGTCCCCAGAAACGCCTCTAGCAACATAGAAACTTGAGGTGCCGTCTCCTAACGTCTCCCAGTGGGAATTTTGGCGTCTCCTTTGAAATTTAAAGACATTAAAAGTTATAACATGAAAAAATTTATAATGTCATGATATTTTCTATAAATTATTAATTTATTAATTTTTATTTATATTAAAAAAAGATGGTGTCTCCAAGTACCTTTGTCTCCTATTTAAAAAAAAAGAGCCGTACCAGAATCGGTACCAATCTCCCGTATCAGTACCAATACCAGTCTCCCTGCAACTATGGATTTTTTTAATCAAATATGCAATTTTCAATATTTCCTTTTGAAATATCCCACCCTTGATAGGATATTTACTTTTCTGATTTTGCTTGTCTTTGTTTTTTGTTTGTATTGGTGATTGATTTGTTTGTGTTTTGGCAATGTTTTTGAATGCTTTTAAACAGAAATAAAGTGCAAAAAACTAGAGAACTTTCAACAAATGCATAATCAGAAATTTCACATTTTTCAATACCACAACTAGCTGAAAATTTCCAGAATTTTATTACAATCAGAATATTGAGATTTTCTCGATTATAACAACAATCCGGTTCATAAAATACCATCGAATATATAAATCCAACATACCTAGAAAATGTTTGCCACTTTGTCAATGTGTTGTAATAGAATCCATTAAATTGGAAGTTTGCAAACATGGACGCCTTCCTCCAAAATCTCAGAATAACACTTCTAAAATTAAATGCAAATGCTCTCATAATTATGGATGCCAAGAATGATGAAGTTTGTGGCTGAAGAACTTACGCGTTTCACTCCATAAAACTGCACATGGCTCTTATGAGGATGTATGGTTGGCAAGGAATGGTACGGCTAGCTGAGTATGGTATGGGCTGCTTAAATAAATCCCCACGTGTTTGCTAAAGACAATATACAACAAAGAGAATAACACATATACATATATATATATATGTATGTATGTATTCTTATTTGAAACAAAGAACCTCTAATAATCTTGAATTATCTACCTCCTATAAACACAATTGCAGCCTCTAAATGAAGCCACCAAAAAGAGCAATCTTTGTGTGGTATTGCACACTTGTAGATCACTAAACCCGGGAGAATTTACGTTCTCCAAGATTGATTTACAGCAAGAAACCCTAGTTTCTCCTCCACACAAAAAACTCTTGAAACTTGCACGAGTATGAATGAATGAATTAAATGAATTCCAAAATGCCCTTTTATAATTCATTTCATTCACTTTTAAATTCCATTTCATTCAATTTACTTTTAATTTCTTTTAATTTGGTGCACAACCTCATATTATAAAGTATTCTTTTAGAATCATTTAAATCCATTTTTAATAAAGTCCTTATGTCTCCCTTTTAATATAATAAATTAATAAAGCATCATTAAATAGATCACTTTATTAATTTCCATTTAACCCTTATATGACCTTTAATAATAAAGGTCCCTCTAAATAATCACTTTATTAAAATATTATAAAGCGACTTAAGAATTAATCACTTTATTAAATTAAAATATTATAGTTAACACTTTAGTATTTCATCTTTCATGCTGAGACCATCACTCAATCATTCCAACTGGAAACTGATGCTGCTACTGATCTTGGGGTGATGTCTGAACAAAGCAATCCAACTAACAGTCTCCTCCTAAAAAGTAGGGATTCCCCTAAAAAGTAGGAAATTGTCTCTGATCATCAAAAATGGCTCATAAGGCCCCTTGCTAGGCTCCACAAGCTCCGGGTGGTCACAAGTGAACTGTTAGTCCCTTCCTAAAAAATGGGAGACTGGCTCCAAGCTCCTAAAATGCCACACAGACTTCCAAAAAGGTTACAAGACCCCCAAAAGAGCTCCCTATCCATCGTGTTAGCCTACGGGAAGCCAACTGATAGGCTAACCACCACCACTAACCATTGCCTAGCAAAAGGGGACATTGCACCTTTCAATACACAATATGACACAAACAAGAATATCAAAAGCATCAAGGTCAACATTTGGTTCAACTTTATTTGAACAATCAATTGGAGTGTCACTGCCACTAGCTGTTTCATGTGTAAAAGTTGCTAGGTCTATAGAAACTTAGACAATTTTTGCAATTGTAGCATCTAAATTAGGACATTCAAGACTTATATCCCAATTATTTGTTACACCCTCATTGTATTCAGGTGTCTTATGTGACAAGAGACGAAGGTTGGAGTGTATATAGACCAAATCTTATGTGTTTTTTGCACCCAAATAGTTGCACTTAACTTAGGGGATGGAGTATGTACTCCAATTCCGTTCAGTTGCTGAAGAACATTCAACCTGTTGAATTTTCATACAACATTTAGTATTTGATTTTACAAATTCAATACATAAACTATAAAATTATATTATTATAAAATATAATATATAGCATAATAGCATCAAATAAGAAAGGAAGAAATTAAAAAATAAAAAGATACATACTTGGGAGAGAGTTTTAATTGCAAGAGGCTATAGGAAAATGGAGCCTTGACCATGTAGATACCTGTAATGTCCCCATTTTCGTGAGCATCAGAGTTCGTAACGATTAGCCTATTATTTTGACCCTCGTAGGCTGACAAATGTGATGAGAGGGTCTTCCTTGGTAGTTATCCAGAGTTTCAGGACATTACTCCTCCAGTTGATTCAAGTTTGGGCCTTTGCAAAGGCTTCTAGAGTGTTATTCAGGCACTTACTATTTAGAGTAAGTCAGGCCAATAGGGGTTACTATTTTTGGCGGGGCACCTGGCTCAGCTAGTCTTCTCAGTTTCAACCCAGTTTGACAGTTTGTTGAGCAAACGAGGAATAATGGAGCATTTAATAATAATTAAAAGATTATTATTATGACTTTATAATATAAGGTCACTTTAATGAAATATTAAAGTATTAATTAATGGTGAATTATAAAGTATTCAATACTTTATAATTGAGGAGCAATATTAATATTAAATGAGTTTTAATACTTATTTAAAAAGAACGCCATTTACTAATAAATTTGCCTAAGTCTCAAAAGGGGCGAATTTTGTAATATTAAATGCATTTAAGTTTCTTTTTTGAGGGGGTCGAACTTTTAGTGCAAGAATCTAAGCTTAAAAAGAAGATTCTACAATCTTTTCATGATGTTTCCCTTGTTGGTCATCAAGGGATTTTCAAGACTTATAAGCAGATTCGTGAAAGATTCACTTGGAAAGGGTTGAAAGAAGAAGTCTTGAACTACATTAGAGAGTGTCCGATTTGTCAAAAAAATAAAAATGAACATTCTTATCTAGTTGGTCTGCTACAGCCCTTGCCCATTCCGAATAAAAAATGGGAAATTATTGCCATGGATTTCATCACGAGGTTGCCCAAGGTGCAAGGACGTGATTGCATTTTTGTTGTGGTTGATAGACTAACGGAATTTGCTCATTTCTTTGCTGTCACCACTTCATTTACATCAGCTCAAGTGGCTGAGTTGTTTTTCAGAGAGGTCTTCTGTTTGCATGGGTTGCCTAAAACTATTGTCAGTGATAGGGACAGCAAGTTCCTAAGTGTTTTTTGGCAAGAGATCTTCAGATTGAGTGGGACAGTGCTTACTCCAAGCACTAGTTATCACCCACAAACAGATGGGCAATCAGAAATTGTTAACAAGTGGTTAGAGGGCTACCTAAGAAACTATGTTTCAGGACAGCAAAGAGCTTGGATTAAATGGCTTCATTTAGGAGAGTATTGTTATAACTCTTCTTATCACATGTCAATTAAGATGTCACCTTTTATGGCTCTTTATGGTTATGAAGCTACTAATTTTGTTGATTTAGTGTTTGGTGATAGTAGAGCTCCACAAGCACAGGATATGTTACAATAGAGCCAAGACATCTTGAAATCTCTCAAGGAAAATCTGCAACAAGCTCAAAATCAGCAGAAGTTATACGCTGATCAGCAGCGTATTGAGAGGTCTTTTGAAGTTGGGGACATGGTCTATTTGAGGCTTCAGCCATATAGACAATCTTCTCTCAAGAAAAGTGGTGCAGAAAAGTTAAAGCCACGTTTCTATGGTCCTTTCAAAGTCACCAAGAGGATTGGTGAAGTTGCTTATGAGTTGGAGCTTCCAGGTGAAAGCAAAGTGCATAATGTCTTTCATGTGTCACGCCTCAAGAAGGCAATTGGACACAACGTGGTGGCTACTTCAGAATTACCTCCATTGGATGAGGAAGGTCAGTTGGTATTGATTCCTGAAGAAATCCTTGATACTAGAGAGCGTTCTTTGAGGAGAAGGACAATCAAAGAATACTTGGTTAGATGGAGGAATTTGCCTATTGAAGATGCCACGTGGGAAGGTGAACAGATTTTGTTGCATCCATCTTTTCAGTTGCTTGAGGACAAGCAATTTCGAGGAGGGCGGACTGTAATGTCCCCTTCTCATCAGTGATTAGCCTTGTAGTTCATCAGTCTATTCCGGAACCCGTAGGCTGGAATGAGGAGAAATTAGGGTTTCTTGGCTTGGAGTTTGTGGCATTTCATGTTATTTACTATTTATAGTAAATACTATTTTTTGGCAGTTGCAGTTGACTATCCTCAGTCCCTTTCAGCTGGAGCAGTTGTTTATGTTCAGGCTTGGTCTTCAGAAAGCTTTATTTGGTGAAAATATTTGAATAAAGGCATTATGTTTTAATTCTCTGTTGACCCCCTTGGCCTAAGGAGATAACTTAAAGTTGTTTTAAAAGTGGGCCATGAAGGGTACGCCCTCATTAAGAGTTTAATTTTTATTTAGTGAAATATTTCATCACCTTGAAAGTGGATGCCACCTTTTGAGGAATTTATATTTTGAATAAATGAAAAGAATTCCAAGAGGTGTCTTTTGGCGTACCTTCTGGGATTGTGAAGAGTTTCTCAGCTTTCTATAAAATGAAGTCTTTTCTCCAGCATTTGGCATCCATGAAATTATCATACTGTTATGCTGTCAAAATGACAATGGACATTTTGCTTCGAGGATGCTGCCTCCTAGCCTCTTACCAATTTCGTGTTTGAAATACAACACCTAGGTGGATTATTTCTGCTTCTCAAATCAGACTAGCAGATTGAGCATCAAGATTGAAGAATTTCTGAAGTATTTTTACAGTTTTGGTTTACTGGTTTATCTACAGCTGAAACTGGTTTTTGATTATATCTCTTGGAGTGATTTTAATTCTGTTCTGGGTATTTTGGCAAATCAATTCTTGGTTCAAGGCGACCCTTTCCTCAAAAAATTGGAATTTATTTCCAAGTTTCTGATTTTATCTTACAAAATCGATTTTTCAAGGAGGTCGTACCATTTGGGAAGAGCATTGGAATTCGTGCAAAATAATCTGGAGTTGTTGGTGATTGTTTCTGGATTGCATCTTGGGCGCCAAACCTCTAGGAAGCATTTGCAACTGATATCTCGTCATTCAGAGGTAATTTGATCAAGTTATGAGCATTTAATGAATTCACAATTTGCTGGTCTGAACTTCTAGAATACAGATTTTTATATCAGAATTGTAATTGTTCACTGTTTTGGCCTCATACTTCAGTTTTAGAGTGTTATATGATTATTAGAACTCATACTTCTCTTTCTAGATTCATTCTTTATCATTGTAAATTGTAATTTGCAGCTCATTTCTTATTGTACAAATTGTAAACAGTAGTACTGTTCCAGTTTTATTTGCTGCAATTGTTTTCTCTTCTTCTCAGATAAGGACCCCTGGATGGTTTACCGCCAGTGTGGATAATTTGATTGTAATACTCTTATACCCACTTCATAGTGGTGAATCCCCACAGCTCTGTGGATGCCCGCCGCAGCGGACGAATTGTTTTAATTGTAATCTTTTCCCCCCACTGTTTGGTGGTAGTGTGGAAATGCTTTTCATGGCTGGTTATCCGCCTATTCATTTCTAGTTTCAATTTAACACTCCGTCATATGTTAGCACCTCGCCCTCAGTGGGATCTTGAGTGCACATTCTTGACGTTGAGTAGTTTCTTTCAAGTATTTTTTCATTTAGCTCTTCCGCCATATGACAACACCTATTCCTCATTGGGATTGAGTGTGCATTCTTGGTGTGAGTTCTTTTCAAGTTTGGTTTTCTATTTGGAGCTAACGCTAATCAAGTTGGTTAAGTGCTGGTTATGTTGTGTTACTTCATCGAAAAAATTGGTTAGCATATTTCAAAATAGCACAAAATCAGCAGAAGATGTACGCTGATCAGCAGCGTGTTGAGCGTTCATTTGAGGTTGGTGATATGGTTTATCTTCGACTTCAACCTTACAGACAGTCTACACTCAAGAAGAGTGGAGCGGAGAAGCTCAAACCTCGCTCCTATGGGCCATTCAAAGTTGTCAGAAAGGTTGGAGCAGTGGCTTATGAGTTGGAGCTACTGTCGAGTAGTAAGGTCCACAACATCTTCCATGTGTCTCGCCTCAAGAAGGCATTTGGACACAATGTTGTTGCTTCATCACAGTTGCCTCCCTTAGATGAAGAAGGGCAGTTGACCTTGATTCCAGAAGAGATTATTAATTCCAGAGAGCGTTCTTTGAGGAGGACAATCAAAGAATACTTGGTGAAGTTGAAGAATTTACCCTTGGAGGATGCTACTTGGGAGAATGAGGAGATTCTACAGCATCCAGACTTGCGATTGCTTGAGGGCAAGCAATCTTGGGGAGGACGGACTGTAATGTCCCCTTCTCAAATGTGATCGTTTCAGTTGACCGTTGGCCTATTCCAGAGACCCGTAGGCTACTCGGATGGTAAAATTAGGGTTTCCTAATTTTGAGGAGTTTGTTGCTTGAAGTTTAGAAATCGGATTGCAGATTCTTTTTGGGTTTTTAGAGAGCTTAGCGGTGGTATGTTCAGTTTGGTGTTTCAAACAACTTCATGAATTTACTATTTTTAGTAAATTCTATTTTTAGCAGTGGACAGGCTAGGTTCAGCTCGGTTTTCTTCTTCAGTGGGTTTAGTTGGCAATATTGTTTTGGCCCTTGGGTGCAATTTTATGGAGAGATAAGTGTTTTCATATTATAATATTATAATTTAATATTATAACGCCCCCCTTGCCTAGCATTATAACTTCATGTTGTTCTTAAAAAGGGGACTTGATGGCTAGGCTCTTCATTGAAAAGATAAATTATATTTTATGGTCAAATTATGGGCTAAGTGAAATGGACGCCTACTTGAGGAGAGGTTGATTTTTATTAAAAGGTGAAATATTTCATTAAGGGAAAAAGGACGCCACCTTTTGGAGGGAAATATTGAATTCAAAAATTAGGGTTTGGGGCGCCCTTCTTGAAGCTTCTAGAAGGTTCTCTTCATGTCTTTATATTTAGGCCTCAGCTCTTCGTTTGGGATCTTTTGTCTACCATACTGTTATGTTGCTGAAATGTATTCAGGCAAGCTTCGAGGAAAGCATACATCCTAGCATTGGACTCATCTTCTTGCTTGAAAGATAGCAACAAGTTGAGAATTTGATTGTAGTTGGGTTGTTTAGCATTTGGTAGCTGTTATTCAAGCATTTTGTCATATTTCAAAGTTGCTGATGTTGCATGGTTGTAGGTAGTTTTCATTCATATATCAAAAAATAAAAAAGATATTGTTCTGGGTGTTTGTCATATCCTCTTTCCTATTTGGGGCGACCCTACTTGCAAACTTGTGGATTTTTATTTGTTGTTTCTGATTTTTACTAGCAAAATCGCCCTTTTAATAGGGCCGTACCATTCTGAGTTGGTCTTGGGAATTGTGCAAAAAGAAAAAAGGTTTTGGTGAGGTCTTAGGTTCTCATTTTGGGCCTTCATCATTAGAGCAATCTGCAATTCGTTTCATGTCATTAGAGTGTGATTTGAGCAAGTTATGAACAATTGAGTGAGTATTATGTTGCAGATTTCATCATTTTATGTTGCAGGTCTGATATATCAGAATCAAGGAAGTTGTTCATTTGGTTGAAATTGAGCATTGGAAGTCACATTTGGTATTGGGAAGACATACTAATCAGTTGCAGCATTGAAGGACTCGATAACTCCAGATTTAAGTGAACATTCTGACATATTGTAAGCTGTTAGTAGTACTATCAGCCATTCCTCTCCTATCTTTCATTTAATCAATTGTATTTCCCACTGAATAAGTGGAAGAGGCTGGCTTGCCGCCTATTTGCTTTCAGTTAAGTAGTTTAGGGACCCTCTGACCATATGCTCGCCATCACTCGGCGCCATTCTTGGTTAGGGTTACTTGAGTTCATCATGCATTGATCCTCTAACCATATGCTCGCCTCACACGACCATTCTTGGTTAGAGTTCCTTCCAGTTGTGCATCTGCATTAGACCCTTTCGACCAATGCTCACACCTTGCCCACCGATCCCCGTGTACATTCTCGTTAGAGTTACTTTCCACAACGTTTTGGTTTAGAGCTAGCCTTAACGGGTGCGTGTTGAATTGTAATTTGCATTGCAAAAAACAAAAAAAATTTGTCCGGTTCTTTATAGTTCACCAACAAGTTGATTGAGAGGTTCGATACTAAAGATCCAGAGGTGAAGTTTAGGGAGCTTGCACAGCTGAAACAGCATGGTTCATTGGAAGCATACATTGGAGATTTCCAAAGACTTTCTGTGATGGTGCCCAACATCACTGAAAGAAGGCTAGTTGTACTATTCTCGAAGGATTGATGGAACCATTGAAAGGATGGGTTAAGGCATTGTTGTTGCCTTTATGACACACAAACATTTTAGAACAAAGTGTCACAGACGCTCTATTCTCTCTTGAAAAACTACTTCCTATGCTAAGATTGCAAGTGAGGTCATAGGGTAATTCCAATGTTTAAGATGAACGCGGATAGGCTTTGTGGTATAGATGTGATTTGCTGTGGGCACAAGTAAGATTTTGCAAGTTATTCGAAAAAGGAGAGACATAAATGCAGTACCATTTTGGATTTTTTTGGTTTTATAAAAAAAAGTGAAAAAAGATTTAGGGTTTAGAGACTCTATACTACTCCTAAGAACTCAAGAGAAGACGAAGACTAAGTGAAACCAAATAAACCATACTCTGTTTCGCCACGTTCAACGACAACTACGCAGAGCAAGTGCAATCTTCTAGGAATGTGCTTGTGATTTTCACGTGATAAATAATTGCCATCAGATCGAACAACAATTATTAAAACTGAAGTTAAGCGTCCACAGTAAAGCTCAGTCTAACTTTGCACATTGAGTGAAATCATCCACCCAAAGAAAGTATGAGCTCGGTTCCACTAATCTCCGTTATCAATCAATCATTCTTCTAACATACATTTTAATTCAAATCTACTAAGAGAGAAAGAAAATATGCGACCATGCAACTATTCAACAATCAAGTATTCAAGGCACCTCATGCATTTGAACTTCATTATTAAAGTAGTGTTTTCACAACAATCTCATACAAACTCTCTCTTTATTTCTAACTATCTATCTCAAATCTGCTCTAACTCTAACTTCTAAGCCTTATCTGATTCTCTAATTTCTAATTAATTTCTAATGAGAATGAGAGAGTGAGGAGGGGGGTTTATATAGTTTTTCAAATTACAAAGAACGGCCGAGATTGATTCAAGATCAATGGCCAAGATTAATCAGAACTAAACCCTAATTAGGGTTTCCAAAACCACAATCAGTTAACTGAAGAGAAGACTAGACAACTGGAGTGTCATCCTTATCCACTTGTGCAGCCTCACGTTCGGCGAACCTGGACACTATCAGGTCGACCTCCTCCATAGCAATGTCGGGCAGCACGCTAATGTTGTACTCCAGCAAATCCAAGTTCTCGGCACATTCTGCAAATACATTCACCCATATTGGCTCTTGCAACAAGAAGGAACTTCTGATGGCCATGAATTCGAACACTTTGGTGAAGCCTTCCTTCATAATTGGCCCGGTGGTGGAGAAAACTTTCTGTACTTGCTCTTTCAAACTCCTTGGCCGCAAGTGTTTCCTTCGGACAATCTCCTTGTCTAGCATATCTGCAGCCATCTCATAGATTTTACTTTGAATTTCTTTTACTTGTTCTTCAATTCTACCACCATCCTGCTTCACCTTTTCGAGGACTCCTTTCCTTGAGATTAAGGCATAGTACCATCCATTGAAGTCATATGCCGCTCCAGCTTCAATACCCTTGTCCTCAATCAATCTTTGCTTTGAAATGCCCTTTAGTTCCCGGATGCATGGGATGATCCTGCCCTAAATATCCTCGAGACTGCTCCATGATTCTGCAAGATCCGCAACTCGCAAAAGCATGAAGGAAGCCTGTTCATTTATATGTGCCAACTTTTCTACAAACATCAACGCTTCTTCTTTCCTTCCAATCATCCAGTCTTTAGCCTCCCTCGCTGTTGTCAATTCCTCTTCAAAGTTCGCACTTGGTTCTTGTGAGGCACTCGGAGGTAAAGGCGCCACTTGTTCACCTTCGTTTAGTGGCTTGGTCAGGTGCTGGATGTAGTCTTTTAGACGTTGAATTTCTTTCTTGTACTCCTTTTTCTTGGCAACTTCTTTTTCTAATCTGGCCTTGATGGTGGCCACGGAATTATCCAAGTCTTCGACTTCCTGCTCTTTTGTTGCCGGACCCATGTCGACAGTCGTGATAGCATATTCCTCAGGAGCAATCTCGTCTTGAAACTTGTCGGCCGTAGGCATTGCAATCTGCACCGTGCGATTTCCAGCTTCATCCCTCTGAATGGTTGAGAACTTCTTGGCCTTCTTCCTTGGGGCAGTTTGCTCTAATCTGGCCAGAAAATCTGTGTCATTGTCCTCCTCCGGGACCTCCACTGGCGCTTTTCTTTTCAATCTTTCCCTCAGCCATTCTGGTACTGTTGGCTGTTCAATCATGTCCTCTTGATTTTGGACGTCCTGCATGTCCTGTATTTCATGCTCTTCCTGAATTTCCGGCATACTTTGAATTTCTTGGACTAACTGCATATCATGGATCTCCTGGACGGATGGGTCCTCTTGAATGCCTTTGAGGGCGGAAATCATTCCTTCCTCGAATTCTCCATCTTCGATGTCTGTGTCGTTACCCGATTCCAAAATCTCTGTGCTTGCTGGAGAGGGTTGATCATCATCTTCTATTTGAATTGGCTCTACATTTTCAACTGGAGATGGGATCATGGCATTTTCCAAGGATTCTCTATCTAAGGCAAGCATCTCCTCTATGTTCCGGGAAGTGGCCGACTGGAGGGGTTTAGACTTGTGTTTCTTCCGTGAAGGGCCCTCATCTATCTCTTTACCTTTGTCTTGAATTGCAGATTTATCGGCTTCTTTCCTCTTCTTGGAGTTGGCAGCATCTGCTTGTCCACCTGCCTGAGATGCACCGGCGTTCGAAGAACATGACTCAGTGTCTCCCATCAACTCATAGGTAAATTGCACCTTTCTCTGTTTTAACACTTCTACTTGACGATCTATCCACCACTGGGAGTATTTGAAAACAGGGCGCATCAAGGTGGCTAGATCACCCATCTCAGGTTCGAACCATTTCATAGGTGGAGCGGCTCATTTTCCTTGAAGCCTGGCTGCACATATATCCCATCATCTTGCAGTTGGTCAGGTATTTTGAAGAGCTCTGTCGCCCTTATCATGCTTAATGGCAACCTTGACCATAATCTTCTCCTTACATCGTATTCATCGGCTGCGTTGGCCCAAAAGTCCTCTAGGTCAACCCGATGTTTGTATCTTTCTCCGTCCACAATCTTGATGTGATGAAGCGGATCGAAGTTGCTCCTGGCTTTGTATGATATGAATGGATACTGCTGAATCTCCAGTCGAGCAACCTCTGCTGCTTGCACTGTCGGGCATGACTCCTCCATGTTGCCGATGAAAAACGGAAAGGTGACGGCAGCTTTCTGCTTAGGCCTTTGGATGTTCTGATATGTTTCTAACTGTCTTAGCACTTCCAACAATACCATCCTGTTAGTCGGATAGACAGGCAGCCTATAAGGATTTCCGGAAAATCCTTGGATTCTGATGTAGGTGAACTTTGGATATTGGATGAACCAGAATCCATACCGACTGATCAGGCTTTTGGCTTCATGCGAGAGTCTTTGGTGTGTTCCGCCTTGAAGAAGCCGAGTGATATACATCAAAAATGCATCGTGAGCTCGCCGGAAGTGGGACTTCTCTTTCAGCTGCAGCTGTGGATAGCAGTCGTAGACTTTGAATTTCCCCTCGCCATTGCCGACCACGCCCTTGCATGTCAAGCCGGGATACTTATAGTATCTTGCAAGTGAATATACAATGTAGGAGCTCATGTGGAAAATCTTGGTCTGCTCAAAGTTGACCAACTGTTCGTGCAAGCTGTCACTAATCATCCTGGACCAATTGAACATTTTGACTCCAGTGATTATTTCGTCAATAAAATAGTACATCCATTCTTCGAACGGAGCACCGTGGGCACTGCCTACCATTCTGTTAAGTAGCAGAACGATATCACCATATTCTTCTTTGAAGTGGGTTCTGATCAACTTTTTCGGCATTTTGCTTGCAGTAGGCTTTGGTTTTAATAACCAATTCTTGTTTATGTTGGATGCACATAGATCCTTCTGACTTTGATAAAGTTTGAGTGCATCCTGCTTGGTGCGATAGGATGTTCGGTTGTACACTGGAATGCCAAAAGTCTCCTGGATTGCTGGCTCGGACAAGTAAGCAAGGACTCTTCCGTCAGGAGCTTCTATCTGTCTGTCTTGTGCGTTGTAATGTAGTGCACACTCTGCCATCAACTCAGGACATTCTTTTGCTGGTGGAAAACCAGCTGCATGGACGATTCCGTTTCGCATCATCCTCATGGCGATTGGTGTTGGCAAGCGTCCGTCAGTCCCGTACATTCTCTTTCGGAAGTCTTCAAGATCAACGTGGCCAAGATCCGTGTCTAGAACGTGCTCCCACTTGGACTTGATCTTTGATTGAGTTTGGACACCTTTGCTTGCAAACTTCATCTTGGCTGCTTCGAAAAATAGATCTGCAAGAGAAGGAAGAAAGGAAAATCAGAATTCGACATTAAAATCAGTTTGAAAGCACCTTCCAGCTGATAATCAAATTAGATTTCGCGAAAAAATAACAAGCTGGAAAAATAAATAAGTGGTGAAGCTTCATGTTAACATGAAATTGACAAGAAAAAAAAATCTGCCTTGTGACTTCTTGGAGACGTGATCACAATTGCAATGCAAGCTGATAACAGAATATTTCTTTCACTTTGCTGCAAAATCTTTCAACCTTTTGCCTTAAACACTTTTTCTCTCACAACTTTCCTTCTCAAAATCGAGTGATTACACAAATGAAAAACGAAATCACTTATAGAAGTGAGAGGGTCGATCATTTTAGCATATTTGCAAAGTTTCCTTTGAATCAAGTTCGAACTCATTCTTGCACTTTGTTTCAAGATGGCAAGTTTTATCCTTAACAACTTCGTTCGGGAAAGTTTCTAATTTCATTCACAGTCCAACAAGACTCTTTTTCTCTCTTTCCAATTTCGAAATTTTCAAGACTTATCTCCTTTTTGGTGTTGGAAAATAAAAGATTAAAATAATTAAAATAATTATTTTATGTGTCCATTCCAACCCGTTCGATTTTCATTGCCAATGCCTTAGGCAAATTTTCCATTTTTCCAAATTTTCTCGCCATAATCTTGATCATCCAATTTATTTGTCCATGATTTTTTTGATCATTTCTCAAAAATATTTGGCCATGTCCAATTTTATTTGGCCAAAAAATATTTCTCGTCTGATATTTTCCTAGCCACGTCCAATAATTTCCTAGCCATGTCCAATAATTTTCTAGCCACGACTTGTCTTTTGTCCAAAATTCTTTCGCCATGTCCGATATTTTTTCATCCATAACTTGATTTTTCACAAATTTTCCTTGACAAATCCAATTTTATTTTGTCCATTTGCTTAAATTTCCTAGCCATGGCGATTTTATTTTTTAATCACTTGGGCCAATCTTCTAAGTGTCATGAATATTTTCATTTTTTAAAGGTTCACACTTAGGCAAAATTTTAATTTTTTCACTTTCTAATACATGGCGGACTTTGCCATTTTCTTTGCCATTGGTCACTTCTCTTTGGCTATGCCTTAGCCATTTTTCCTTTCTTACCTTAGGCGGACTCTCCACATTTTGATGCCATTTGACCTTTCATATCCAAGGCGGACTTGCCTTGCTTTGTTGCCACTTCTTATGTGTCTATGGCGGACTTGGTCATGTCTTTGGCCATACATTTTCCCTTGGCTATGCCTTAGCCAAATTTTTCTGTTTTGCTCAAGGGGCGGACTTCAGCTTGTGGTTGACCATTCATAGGGCGGACTTCATGGTTTGCATTGCCACTTTACTTCTTTTGGTAGGCGGACTTGGCTCTCTTGCTTGCCATCTAACACTTAACCCAGGGCGGACTTCAGCCTTTCTTCTGCCATTGCTAACTTTGGAGGGCGGACTTCCTAACATTGCTTGCCATTGGACTTCCTTCTCAAGGCGGACTTCATCATTTTCCTTGCCACTTACCTTATGCCTAGGGCGGACTTTGCCTTGTGGTTGACCACTTGCCTTGGTTGGAGGGCAGACTTCATGCTTTGGTTGGCCAAGACTAGGGCGGACTTTAGCTTGAGCCTGGCCATTGCCAGATTTTCTTAGACATTTCCTTCATTCTTCATGGGCGGACTTGCTCCATCTGTTTGCCATTAGACCTTTGTCTCAAAGCGGACTTCACTATTTTCCTTGCCATTGGATGGCGGACTTCAGCTAGTGGTTGACCATTGCCTTCATGTTGCTGGGCGGAGTTTGAGCTTTGTTTGGCCACTTGACATTAAACCTTGGGCGGACTTCAGCTTGGTACTGTCCATGACAAGGGCGGACTTGACAGATCTTATTGCCATTGCTCATTTTTCATGCCATTGGCATGTTTCTTGACTAAGGCTGAAGGTGTATATCTCATTTTCTCCATGATTGTGCTCAGATTTTCCATGAACTGTTCAGATTTCTTCACAAATTTCCAGATTTTCTTGACGAACTTCATGAATTTTACCAATTTATTGATGAATTTATCATCTCATTCACCATTTTCGATGCTCTTTACCAGATTTCTCTGTGATTTTCCAGAATTTCTCACCATTTTTGAACAGATTTTCCAGATTTTTGAACCTTTTTTGTGATTTTCCAGATTTTTGACCAAAATTTCAAAAAAACTTTGAATCGATTTTCTGAGAGTTTCGTTGCTCGTTTCGAACTTCTGAGTGCGTTTTCGAAACTCGTGGCCCTTCTAAAAATAGAAACTTTCTAAAAATAGAAATTTTCCAAAAATAGCAACTTTCCAAAAATAGACCCTAAAAAATAGGGATCCCAGAATTGCCCAAAAGTGCCAAAAAAGTAGGTCCTAAAAAATAGGGGCCCGGGGTGAGAAACCCTAAAAATTTGGAAGTGTCAGAATCGACCGAAACGACAGTCGATCTTCGTCTCCCAGGCCTTCTAAGCACAATGGTGACGTTTATACATTGATCCAGACTAAAATTCACTGACTCGACTCGGGTGACCGTTCAAAATGCAAACTTAAAAACCCCAAAACGAAGAGCAGACAAAACAAGCAGCGCGAAAGCAAAACCCCAAAAAGCAAACGTCAAGGGTCCCCATTTGCAATGGGGCGAGGTGTGAGTTAGGTCACAATGTGCATTCGACCCACCAAGTCTAGAAGAAGCCATTAAGAAGGCTTGAAGCATGGAGTTGTCAGCTCCAAGACCAATGTTTCCACCCAAGCCTTTTGCTCACAAGAGGGATAAAAGGCATTCTTCAAATCAGCATAAGAAATTCCCTTCTAGGATTGATGATGAACTCCGGGAGAAGTTGAGAAAGGAGGGAAAATGTTACACTTGCAAAGAACCTTGGACTAAGGGTCATAGATGCTATGGAAGGGGCCATGCAAACCATTTGGAGGCCTATTCTGATTTCGGATCAGAATCTGATCACTCGGAGCAGCGGTATGGTTGTGAAGAAAGTGATGAAGAGAAAGCTCTGCAAGAGTCTGAAGATGAACAAGGAGGTGGAGGCACTTTTGCCCAACTCTCGAGCTTTCACAAAAATGAATCCTTCAAGGTTAGAGGCATGGTCAAAGGGCAGTGAATAGTTGCATTGATTGACATTGGAGCAATGCACAACTTCATTGATGAAGGCATGGTAACAAAGAAAGGGCTCCAAACAAAAGAATTTGAAGGCTTCAAGGTTATGGTTGCCGATGGGTTTCACATCTCTTGCACCAAGAAGATTTCAAACATGTCTATGCAATTGGGCAACAATGAAGTCAAAGATGACTTCTATGTAGTCAATATTGTGGATAAGGGTGCCGTCCTTGGCATTCAATGGTTGCGTTCACTTGGAGAGATCTCTCTAAATCTGTAAACCATGGAGCTCAAGTTTCAATCCGATGGAAAGAAGGTGGTGCTAAGGGGAATGTCTAATGGAGGTCCTCGGATTGTTTCCTTCAAAAGAATGGAGAGGCTGATTCGGCATGATCAAGTTGAGTGGGCTGCAGAATGTATGGTTCTTCCAGCTAGTCCGGTTCAAACAAAGAGGAACTATCCTCCAGATATTCAGTCTATACTCACGAAGAAAAGTAAGGTGTTTGCTGATCTACTCCTGGGCCGCCTCTTGAAAGGGGAGCTGAGCATGTCATTGAACTCAAGGAAGGGGCCAAGCCAGTCATCACAACACCATATCTCTATCCTAAGAAGCAAAAGGACGAGATTGAGAAAAACATAAAAGAACTCTTAGAGATGGGCTTCATCCATCCAAGCAAGAGTCCCTTCACTTCAGTAGTAGTTCTTGTGAAGAAGGATGGCACCATCCGCATGTGTGTGGATTATTGTGCCTTGAATCAAAGCACAATCAAGAATCGGTACCCCATCCCCCGAATAGATTAGCTCATTGATGAGCTACATGGTGCCAAGTTCTTTTCAAAAATTGATTTGAGATCGTGTTACTACCAAATTCAGATGAGGGGGTCAAATGTTGAAAAGACGACATTCAGATGCCACTATGGTCATTTCGAGTTTTTAGTCATGCCATTTGGGTTGACTAATGCTCCTGCTACTTTCCAGTCTTGTATGAACAGAGTCTTTTAGAAGAAGTTGAGGAAGTTTGTGTTGATCTTTTTTGATGATATCCTCATCTTCAGCAGGATGTGGGAAGAACATCTCAAGCATTGGAGGAAGTGCTTAGCATCTTGGAATCAAAGAGCTTGTTTACCAAAGAATCCAAATGTGAATTTGGAATGAAAGAGCTGCTCTACCTTGGTCACATAATCAGTGCTGATGGGGTGAAAGTTGATCCTGAAAAGATCAAGGCGATAGTGGACTGGCCACCTCCAGAGAATTTGACACATTTCAAGGGATTCTTGGGTCTTTGGGGCTTTTACAGAAGATTTGTGAAGGGCTACTCTCAAAGTGCTGCTCCTCTTACTGATCTCACTAAAAAGGGGGCTTTCTTTTGGTCAGAAAAGGCTCAAAGTGTTTTTGATAAGTTCAAGAAGATCATGAGTTCTTGTCCGGTTTTGGCCATGCTGGATTTTTCCAAGCCTTTCGAGCTGCAATGTGATGCATCAGGTGAAGGTGTTGGTGCTGTTTTAAGGCAAGGTAAGCATCCCATTGTGTTCGAAAGTAGAAAATTAAAAGGTGTTGAAAGGACTTACTCCATCTATGACAAAGAAATGTTTGCAATCATGCATGTATTAGCTAAGTTTAGACAATATTTGGTGGGGAGCAAGTTCGTTGTCAAGACTGATCACAACAGTCTCAAGCACTTCATGCATCAAAAGGACTTGAACGAAAGACAACAAAAGTGGGTGAGTAAGCTTCAAGCTTACGATTTTGACATTGAGTATGTCAAGGGGAAAAACAACATTGTGGTGGATGCACTATCTAGAAGGCCTCATTTGAGCTATTTGTGTGAGCTTACTGCTGATTGGAAGGAGTTGTTGCTTGTTGATTATGCCAAAAATCAGTTTGCAACCAGCAGCATTGAAGGTACTTTTCATGACGAAAGGTACAAAGTGGTTGATGGTTTGATACTCTACAAGGGAAGGATCTTTTTAGTGGCCGATTCTAAGCTCAAAAAGAAGGTTTTGATGACATTCCATGACATCCCACTTGCTGGTCATCAAGGTTATTTCAAGACATATAGGGAGACTCATGAAAGGTTTTCTTGGAAAGGGCTGAAAGAGGAAGTCCAACGCTACATCAAGGAGTGTCACACTTGCCAAATGAATAAGAATGAGCATACTCTTCCAGCTGGGCTGCTGCAACCTCTTCCAATTCCCAATAAAAAAATGGGAAATCATATCAATGGACTTCATCACGGGATTGCCTAAGACTTGAGGCAAAGACTGTATCTATGTTGTGGTGGATAGATTAACAAAGTTTGCGCATTTCTTTGCCATTACTAGTTCATTTTCAGCAGTTCAAGTTGCAGATTTGTTTTTTCATGAGGTGTTTCGTTTGCTTGCCGAAGAACATAGTGAGTGATAGTGTTTTTTTTTTTCAGAGAGCTTGCACAACTCAAGCAGGTGGGTACTTTGGAGGCCTACATTAGAGAGTTTTAGAGGCTCTTTGTGGTGGTTCCTAGCTTGTCAGAACAGAGGTTATTTATTTTATTCACCGAGGGATTATTTGAGCCCATGAGAGGATAGATCATGGCTTTTGACCCCCCTTCATTATAGAAGGCAATGAAGAAGGCACAAAGTATGGAGTTGTGTGCTCCTAAAAAACAATTTTCTCCTAAAGATATTACTTCTTTCAATGATGAGAGTCCTCAATAATCTGCTGATAAGAAAAAGAAATCAACAACTAAGGTGGATGAGGAGTCACGAGATGAATTGAGGAAGAAGCAATTGTGCTATTGGTGCAAAAAGCCCTACAACAAAGAGCATGACTGTCCTTTGAGGCCTAAATGAAAGGCCAACCGTATGATGTGGGTTAATTATGACGAACTTGAATCTGAAATTTCAGACCAACAAGCTATTACAGAGGATGATGTGGTTTGAAAAGCCTCTATAGAGTTTGGACCTGATGCAAATTTGTCTCCTTTAGCCTTATTTGCTAATATACAGAAAGGGTCTTCATTAAGAATCGGGGGAATAGTTAATGGATAGCATTGCATTGCCATGCTTGACATTGGAGCCACGCATAATTTTATAGATGAGGGGTTTGTAGCTAGATGTAGACTCCAAACTGAAGACTTCGCTGGATTCAGAGTTAGAGTTGTCGATGGATATACCCTCACTTGCACCAGGCAGATATGTAATCTCACTTTGTTGCTGAATGACTATGAGTTACAGATTGACTTCTATGTGGTCAACATGGGTGAGATGGACATAGTGCTAGGCATGAAATGGCTCCAAGACATTGGAGAATTCACCCTCAATGTACCTAAAATGGAGATGAAGTTTAAGATGAATGGTAGAGGTTACGTGTTGAGGGGAATTGCAGATGGGAGTTTGCATTCTCTCTTTGTAGAGAGAAGGACGAAAGGAGTAAAAAGGAGATTGTACGGGAGGAGTATGAGTCAATGCAGGAGTTTGATTCTATTCATTGCTCTAGGGGTTGGGAGATGGATGATTCAGATCAGCGTGAAGTGGGTGTGCAATTTGTGAATAATCCATTGTTTAAGTCTGATGCTGTATTGGTTTTATGACAACCCACTCTTCGAGTTTGATGCTGACCTCACTCTTGACTCTAGTATAGATTTGGGCGATGATTACAGTGTTTGGAATCTTTCGAGCGCATCGGGATTCTAGACAGGGCTCACTGAGGAGTTTTACAGTGTGTACACGGTGAGGAGTGCCTACAGTTTTGTTTTTGATTCACCTGTACACGATTTGTATTTGATGCACAATCCTCTGCGCATGGGATAGATAGTTTGTATGATAATTCACTTTGTGCAGTGGAGGGAAGCAAATCATTTCAGTGTTCAGTGTTGTTTCCTCCTAATGTTCATGCTCTTGAGGTACATGACATTGGGAATGTTGTTGGTCATGCAGGTTTCAGTGATTTTCCAGTTGATCTTATGCTGGTGCTTCAGGAGTTAGTTGGATATGAGAGGGACATTATACAGGTCTTCCCTTGGGACCTAGGTGGAGTGGTGTTCTCTTGGCAATTGAGTTTGCTTGGGGACAAGAAAATTCAGGGAGGGCGGATTATAATGTCCCCTTTTTAGCTTATTCCGTTTCCTGATGGCTTAGCCTATATTTTGACCCTCGTAGGCTAATGGTATTGGATAAAGGGTCTCGTGAGGCAAATACTTGGTCTTTAGATGGTGTTATTTCTCACCAGAGTTTAGTTGATTTTAGGATTGGCCTTCGTTGATGTTTCAGGACTTAGTTACGCACACTTAACTATTTATAGTAAGTCGTCAGGTCATTGGAGTCCAGTGTTACTATTCTTAGTAAGGCACTTGGACGTGTTGCAGATTCAGTGTTGATTCCTGGGTTCAGTTGGTATGGTGAAATGAGGATTATTGAGGAACTTATATCATTTAATTATTATTAAAGGTGACTTTAATAATAATTAATATTTTAAAAGCATAATATAAAGTTTAGAATTTCACTTTATGTAAGTGGGGCCATTTTGACTTAAAAGCATTTAATGAGCCTTGGGGAAAAGTATGCCCACTTTATGAGTTATATCATAAAGTCAACAAAAGCATATAAAATATATTTTAAGTGACTTAAAAAGGCCATCTTGGGAATCAACCATTTTATGAGAAGTATATAAGAGGTTAAAAAAGCAAATTGAATCATCTTTGAGCATTTTTAATCATTTGTCACCTGGAGAATATTGGCGTTTGTGGAGAGAGACCAAGGGTTTCTGCTTTACCAGCGAATTTCAGACATTGGAGAATGTGATTTCTTCTTTGTTTTGCATTCTAAGGTTGTGAGATATCAGCTGAAGATTGCTTATTGATTTGGCTTCATTCAGTGGTCAAAATAGTGCAAATTTGAGAAGATCTATTCAAGGTTTTGAACCAGTTTTCAATGTGAGAAGCATACATCTGTTGTAGCTGCAAATATCAATCATTGTGCATAGAAAACAAGGCCGTACAGGTTCATTAATACCATCCGTACCATCTTCTAGAGATGGCGTGTGATCATAAGGCCAAATCGCCTTGTGTTTGGTGGCTAGATTGTCATCATCTTGGGCAGCTAGACTTATAAAGGCATCTAGGGTGGTTTATAAGGTGTAGAACATCATCTTTGCAGCAGATCGAACACCTTATAAGTCTTATTAATGGCTGCCATTGTTTCCAAACTACAAGATATTCGTTAAGCTTCAATATCCGGGTGTGCGCTATGATGTAAAAGCCTATAAAGACAATCTTTTGATAATATATTATCTATTGCAGCATTAGTATTTCAGTAGTTTGTATATTTTTGTCTTTATCTTTCTTGGCAGTTTCTTCAAAATCTCAAAAAACACAAAAAAAACATAAAACCACAAAAACACAAAATCCAGAAAATTACCATCAGCAGTGCACAAATTTCATTGGGGGGAGAACAAGGGTTCTTACATGGTCATGCAATTGACTCACACTTAGAATATTGTGTTTGAACTTGTCGATGTTTAATACATTCTTGGTCTTTGTCTTTCCATTGTCGAAGCTAAGAGTTCATTTTCTTGTGATTCTTGCTGTAGCATTATCTCCAAACTTTATAGTGCCTCCATTAATTTCCTTCAGAGTGATGAACTTGCTTTTATCCCCCGTCATATGTCTTAAATTAAGATATCACAAATTTCACAAACCCGAGCTGCTAAAACTTATTGCGAAATTTGAGTGATTTCGCCAATTATCAACTAGGGTTGATAATCTCACCACCGGAGCCAATCTTCCTTAAGAGGGTTTTCTTCCTCTAAAAGGTTGTCGTGAACTTCGTTCAACCAACAAATATTTGTTCAAACCATAGCCATCATGCCTGCAACAAACCCCCTGAAATTTTTATTCTCCTCCTTGCAAAATATCCCCCATAGTTTTTATTTTTATTTTTAAGATACACAACACTTCACCCGTTAATGTTAGCCCAAGAAAGATGGCAAGCTGAAAGCAACCTTCACTTTTTGATCACCCAGATCTCGGAGTGGGAAAGGCGAGAGCATATGGTGTAAGGGGATCTGTTAGCAATAAACTGAAATGCTTGAAGTACAATGATATTGGCGGCAAGCCAACCAATATAGAAAATGTAAATACTTAGGTGGCAAGCCAACCTCTTCCACTTTTGAGCGAGCTACAAGAAAGTAAATGAATGTAAATGTTTAGGCGGCAAACCAACTTGTTTCACTTTTCAATGGGCAGGAAAAGAAAGCAACTAGGCGGCAAGCCAGCCTCTTCCACTTTTCAGTGGGAATGAAAGCACAAGTACAAAAATAAAGAGCTGATCAGTAATACTGAAAACAACATTTCAATATTGAATCTCTTACAGTGAATCATGAGATTACTTAGTGACATGAAGGCCGGAAACTTAGACAATGATCTCCATGATAAATACAAAGATAAGCATCAAGAAAATAAGACAAAATATTGAAAATACCAGGTCTGATGTAAAATGGCATCGTTCTAATTTTTTGACCAACATTCTTGGAAATCACCAAAATGCTCGTATCTTCCTCAAAACTCCTCCGAATGAACTCAAACTGAAAGCAAATGATGCCTAGAGGCTAGGCATCCAATTTGAAGCAGTTAGACTCCACCAAAAAGCTTTGTTATTTTCTACATGCTTCCCAATTCAGCCTCAACAAATGGTACGACCTTCTAGTGAAGGGTGACCTCTAGTAAAAACCAAGACACAAGCTAAAATCACCAAAATTGAACTAAAAGGGCACCTCAAAGCTAGGTATCCAATGAATCGGTACCCATAAAATTCGCCCAACTCCTCAGGAAGATGCAATCAGATACATGCGTCAGCCACACTCAAAACTAGCCACATGAAATTGAAGGAAACATACCAGAAAGGCACTAACTCACTACCACACCAAAAATCAGAAAACATCAAATGAAGCCATCACCATTGAAAGCTCAGTTGCAATCTCTAAATGAAGGAGCACCAACAATCCAGCTAGGAGCTATCTTGCAAGCTCGAAATTGAATAAGGCTAGGAGGTATTCCAACCACGAGGCAAGAGTCTGGATAAAATCCAGTAGCACTTCGTTATGAGATGAAATATGGATACCAAATGAAGAGGTAAGGCACATCATATATAGCTTTCCAACCCAAAAGTTCAAATCTCCTTTTCCCTCCAAAAGGGATGCCTAAGAAGGAGGAATATAATATTCATTTAAATTTGCAATTTTGACTTGACTTTGGGCACCCAACTTGACTTAGGAAAATAAACCTTATGAAATGCAAATATGTCTCCAAATTGGACGACCTCATGAAGAACACAAGTTAAAAACAACTTAAGTTATATGTCTAGGTGTAATGTCCCCATTTTTTCCATACACTCTTCTTTGACTGATAGCCTATTTCCAGAAATCCGTAGGTTGATCAGAAGTGAAATTAGGGTTTTCTTGCTTGGAGGTTTGTGGCATTTCTAGGTATTTACTATTTTTAGTAAATACTAATTTTGGCAGTGGTTCAGTTGTTAGCCTTTAGTTCATCTTTTCAGTTGGAGCAGTTCCTTGTGTTGAAGTTTTGGCTTTCAAAAACATTTTTTGGTGAAATTTTGAAATAAAGGCATTAATGTTCTATTTTTCAGTTGACGCCATGGCCTAGTGGAATATTTTCAAGTTGTTTTAAAATGTGGACTTGAAGGGGGGTCGAAGTCATTAAGGAGAAAATAGAATATTAAATAAAGTTAATGTTGCCATGAAGTGGGACACCACCCTTGAGGAAGAATTAGAAATTCTTGAAATTTGAAAAGTCTCTTCTATGACTTTTGGTGTGCCTTGAAGGGGAGTTGAAGAGTTTTCTCATTTCCTATAAAAGTGAAGCCTTGCTCCAGCATTGGGTATTCATTGTTAATTGCTAAAGTTATGTTGTCAAAATGACATTGTGATTATTTCTTTGAGGGATGCTTACCTCCTAGATTTCAATCAATTTCGTGTTTGAAAGACAACACCTAATTGGTTTTATTGCTGCTTCTCATCTAGACTAGCAAATTGAGCTCATATGTTGAAGAATTTGGAGTTTTTGTCAGTTTTGGTTTTGCTGGTTCATCTACAGCTGAAAATGATTTTTGTATACAGCTCTTTGAATAAATTTATTTTGCTTGTGGGTACTTTACCAATCTTTCTCTATACCCAAGGCGACCCTTTGGCTGCAATCTTATGAATTAAGGTGAAGTTGCTGATTTTATCTAAGGGAATTGCCCTTCAAGAGGGCCGTACCATGTCTCCTGTGTTTTGGGATTCGTGTTTAATGTTTGAGGACCTTTTGATGCTGAGATTTCATTGCATTTGAGGCGCCATCCTTCTAGAAGACCTTTGCACTTTGTTTCAGTCAATTCAGAGGTAAATTCATGAAGTTATGAGCATTTATTTGATTTCTAGCTTGCTGGTTCACAGTTTCAGTTTGCTGGTTTTTGTTATCAGACCTCGTTAAGTTCAGATTTTGGCTTCATTTTCAGTCCATGGGAGTTTTAAACATTGCTATAATCATCCTTCTTATATTTGCATTCATTCTATTGTTGTAACACTCGTAATTTGCAGATTCTTTCAATTGTAAGGTTGAGGATTAGTAGTACTAATCCAACCATTATTATTATTGCAATT
>VDFB02325304.1:0-26061 GCA_007258455.2 Sequoia sempervirens
GAAAATGAAAGGACCTTGTGGGTCAACATGGAAGAGACATAGGGTGTCTCAATGCTTTGTGTCATCCTAAAAAGGAGAAACACAAAAGAAAGTTGAAAAAGGGAATGTATGATATATAGAAGAATAAAGGTACAAATAGAGGAAGTGCACGAAGAGAGAGAGAATATCAAACACACATTATGAGGGAACATGATATGCACATACAAAAGAAAATATAAAAGACTAGTAATGCAAATTTCAATCAACCATTAACTGAGTTATTGGCTTTGTAATCTCAAATAGTATAAGTAGAAGATGAATAATGTAGATAAGAGACAAGGACAAATACACGACTAGGATAAGGCTAACAACTTCTTTCCCCCACTAAATGTTAGGAAAGAATGAGTCAAGTTGGGTGATGGGAAGGATCACACAATAATGAGAATGGAAAATTCTACAACTATTACATGATGAAAGGAATTGGTTTAAGGAATTATGGGATGATAGGATAATAGTCGGTATCATCAAAGTGATATTTATTCAATATTCATGTTGACAAGTGATGAAATAGAATCTTTAGGAAGGATTACCAACCTATTCATAGGTGGTAATAGAATGAGACCTATGTTTAAAATCATTTGAAGTTTCCTTTCATATTCAGGTGGTGGATGGAGAGGAAAATTGAGTTTTTTCAGTTTGTAAGGTCATTTGTGTTTACTAGATTCACCTTTTTCATGGATTGAAGGAGGAAGAGGACCCATAGGGATCCTAGCATCCTTGTCATTGGAATTGTGTAAAGGTTGCTCAGGTGGAAGGAGGACATTCAAGTCAGGAGGAGAATCAAAGATCACCGTACCATCATCTCAAAGTATCCAATATTCAAAAGGAGGATTGTCGTTATGAGGAGGATCTTGATATCCTAGCCCTATTGTATTTTCTTTTGTTGGTATTTTTTTCTAAAAGTTGGTGAATGTCATGTTCAGTTGTTTCACATCCTTGTTTCCTTAAGATAGTAAAACCCTTGCCATATGTTTCTTCAAGGTTGATTGGTGTGTTTGTAACTTTGTGATCATAAAATGGTTGATGAGTTGCTTGTTTAGAGGTACTAGGTCCACCTAATGGAGGGAACTTAGGTCCTTCATTCATTTCAGGATGTAGATAACCAAATGTATCAGGAGGTGGGACAGTACAAAGGTCTTGTGACTTCATGGAGGGGTAAAAGGATGCATTGTTTTCAAGGTTGTAAAGGAATTCATTTAATAACTTATGCATGCTATCATCATCTTCTCTAATGATGTCAACAACATGAGGTGTGCATGCATTAGGAGTTGAAGGAGCACGAGGAAGCTCAATGTCATTAGGATCATAGCCAAAGGCATAATTTGACATGTCTACTAAGGATTTCAATGAATTCTAAAACTTATTAAAGAAAATGCAATAGACAAAAAATCTGGAAAGTATGACAGAATGCAGTAACAAAAAATAGAAAGGTGGGAAATACTCAAAAAATACCAGAAATTTCAATGCAAAATATGCAGCAAGACTAAGTCGCCTAGTGTTGCAATGTAGTCCCACTGATGATTTTTTTTAGATTTTTCAGAAATTTTGAATGTAATTTTATGTCTTTCTAATGCATAGATGCAACTGCAGTATGAATATGCAATTTTTTTGTGATTTTCAATGCAAAAATGCAAGTTATTGAAGCTTTTCACTAATGCAATTTTGAAAACCCTAGGATGCAATTTAACCAATGCAATATCTAATGCTAAGTAAATGAAACATAGGATGCACTTAAAATAAGAAGTAAATATGTTCGAAAGTTAGGTTCACCAAAATGTGGATAGTGATTTTGGATTTCCCACACTTGCTTTAGCTCCTTCTAGGGTTTTTCACCTAAAAGGAGAGAGAAATGGAGTCCAAAATGCAATTGTCTACACTAAAAGTTAATGTGGATGAGATATATTATGACTAATTATGATGTACTAATGATTTGATTTGAAAATGAAATGATCTAATGATGCAAAACTTAAGAAATGTAACTTCTTTGAAAACACAATGTGATATTGAAAAATACCTAAATATACAAGTAAATGATGAAATATCACAACAAAATTGAAGAGGTGCACCTGGAATATGGAATATAATGCTGGGAAATTCTAGAATCTTGAAAATTTGACTAAAAATGTTGACTCAAACACTTATGCCAGGCTAGGTGACTTAGTCCAAGTTTTGGGAAAATTTGCTAGAACATGAATCTGCCAAATTTGTATCCAAAAATGTAAAAATCACTTTTCAGGCATAGAAGTAGGACTAATCCACTAGTAGTGGTGACTTATTCCACCTACAAATCTCGAGAATTTCACAATAGAATCCTGTAGCATCAGGTCTACATTTTCTTTTTTGATAGGTCTCCGCACTTGATTCTACAGAAAAAAGGTTAAAAATTATCTCCAAGCTTGAATTAGGGTTATGATGACTTGGTTGACTTTGAAGAATTCTTGACCACTTTCCAACAGTTATTTCATTGACAAACCTACATAAATTTTTTGCAAACACACATGCAACGAGGGAAAAATGGTTGAGGGTTAGAGTATAGGGGTTTGCCTTGGTCAAACCCCACTTTCATAATTAAACCCTAGATAATGAAATGAAATAGAAAGAGAATGATAGATAAACATGGAATGCAATAAAATTACCAAACCCTTGATGTAGAAATCTGAAGATATGTAATGAAGTGCTCCAATGGATGACTTGATTATGCTTGATTGCTTAATAAATTGGGAGATTGTAGGGGATTAGGAGGAGATGAAAAATGAGGGAAAAAACCATTATTTATACATGATTTTACTAAAATTTCCTAGAAATAACACATCATAGGTTGACCTCAAAGGTTAGAGGACAAAATCCTGCTAGAAATTTAAAATAATTTTGAGTTTTGTGCCAAAAGGGACTAAGTTGCCCCTATTGGTGACTTAGTCCCACTTAATAAAATTAAGTTCGTGTCAGGAATTTCATGGCATTAAATGTTGTTCAATGGGAATATCCTCAAAAAAACACTTAAAAATGGTCATATAGTGTATTAAAGGGTCATTTAAAAATGAGAAAGGGTTGAATTAGCGAAGACAAGTCTAGAAAAGCATGAAAGTGGGTTACAAAACTTTGAAATAAGAATTGGTAAGTGATAAAAAAGAGTTATTAAGGTGAATTATGATGAAAGGGTCCTAGAAAAGTGTGAAAGTGGGTTACAACACTTCAAAACACTTTTATAAGACAACTTAGAAGTCTTAATGATTCACAAGGGTCTAAGACCTAATGTGAACGTGTTGATTAGACCTAGGAAAAATCAAGCCTAAATCTACTAGAAGGGCCTAAACATGAAAAAGTAGAAAGGTTACTTTTCTGTGTCCACACCTTTCATCCATAATTTATTTTGTTTGTGTGTCGTTTTTTTGCAAAAAGCAGTGTTTGGTGTTTTTTTCATTATAAATTAACCATTCATAAAAATATCAAATAAATTAGATTGTTAGAAGCTAGAATCCATTCTACAATTTTATTTTATTTTTTAAAAAATCAATTAGTTTCTAAAATTTGTAGGGGTAGCATGACCAAAATTCTATTTTTCAAAAAGTGTCCACTTAGAAAATTAGTAAAAAATTAAATATTCATTAAAAAATTATTAGAAAAATCATGCATCAACTACATACTGTTATCTAACTTCTCACCATAGTGATTTTAAAAATACTGAAAAAAAGTTCACCATTCTAGGGACGTACAAGAGTTGCTATGTTATTTTTTTCTGAAAAAAACATCACCAATTTCTGTATGTCCCTCTTTTGAACTCCTTAATCTCAACCATTTTCAAAATAAATTAGTAGTTTACAAAGTAGACTCGGAGCAGTTTGATCATTTTTTATGTTCCATCTCAAAATTTTGAGTATAACTATCCTCAATTTCATGTCCAAGGTCAGTATTTCCTAATTTCAGAAAAAAAGTGACCACTTAATCCCCTTTTTTGGGAACAATCTTTTTGCACTTACCCACCATACCGAAGTCATCCTCCTGAAAACTTCGATAAGGAACCACAATGAAAATTCTTTTGTAAAATGTTTTTGAATGTCATGTAAAAATTTTGCTAAAGGAGATTTTTCTTTGTTTGTGTAATGGTCTTTATCTTAGGGATCATTATGCCTACTTTCTTCAAGAGAGGAAAAATCAGGGTGACAGATCTCCCATGGGATGCCTCATTCGCATCATGCCATGAAAGTGGATTATACATTCTTAGATGACATTAAACCCAATGACACCACCAAGAAGAGAACACATCACAAGAAAAAAGGAAAATCATGCGATAAAATTTTCCAAAAGATGTCATCAATGTATACCCCAACCTTAAAGTAGTTGCTACACCATTACTATGACCAATTGCCTTAAAGTAGCCAAATGATTTTATCATAAGACATACGAGCTTTCCTTGAAAAAACCTATACCAAGTCATATGTTTCTAAAGCAAGCTGGATCAGGAAATAAGGAAGCATTACCTCCAAAAACACAAAAGGGATCTATGGATTTGGGGTTAGTATGTCTATGCTACAATGTTGTCATAGAGCATGAAAATGTCATCATTCCAAAAATACACATAGAACTAGAAGAATGACATAAAGAAAGTGAACAAAAAAAAAAATCCTTTTGGGTCAACATGGAGGAAACATGAATATCTCAATGCCTTATGTCATCCCCAAAAGGAAAACACAAGACAAATGAAAGAGATAAAGAAAAATATTTTTGGTCAACATGGGAGAGATATAAATTTTTTGATGCATTGCATCATCCTTAAAAGGAAAACACAAGAAAAATGAAAAATGATTGTGAAATAGAGAAGAATGAAGGTACATATAGAAGAATGCACATAAAGAGAGGAACATCAAAGAAAATGTCATGGGGGATCACATTATGCACATGCAATTAAAAAAAAGAGAAATGAAAAAGTAAAATACTAGTAAGGCATAGGCAAGTCAACCTAAATAAGGTTATTTTCCTCCCAATCTTGGTGGATATAAATAGAAGGTGGGAAACTAGCCAAAGGGACAACATCAAGTGCCAAAATAGGACACATGCCAAGTTCAACACTCTTTTTAGGAGATTTGCGATTTCAGCTCATAGAGGAAGAAAAAAATTTATTCAAATCATCATGCACTTGTTCATCAATCTTTGCAATATCAATTTCATCATCTAAGTCAATCATAGTAGGAGGTCGAATAAAAATGTCAATACAATGTTCTTGTTTATGTTGTGGAAAGGGTTGGGAGTTGTCATGCATTACTTCAAGTAGGTTCAGATTTTTATTTTCTATGTTATTGTTGTTTTCTTGAGTTTGCAATCTATGAGCAATAGAATGATGTCTACGTCTATGCTCCCTAGCACTTCAATTTATTTTCAGTTTATTGTCAATTTTCTTTTGTGTAAGAGCAATTTTTTCAATCATAAGTTCCTTCACTTCCTTTGGAGGATTAGAAGAAATGACAAGGGTTTTCTCAACCACTTTTTCTTTGACTTTGTAAACTTGTTTGACTTTAGGAGGGACAATGGGATTGTTTGTACTATCTCATGGTCTCTTATGTGAAATTAGAGGAGGTTGTTCTTGTATGTTCAAAAGTGTTTTAGATTCAATCATTGTCTCATCAAGGATGGTTGGTTTAGTCATAGGTTGAGGAATGTTTCAAAGGAATAGTTTTGCTATTTTCTTTGCCTTGAATTTTTTATATGATTTGAAAAATAAATATTCGCAAGGCTTGATAGGTTCCATAGGCTCAGGTCAAAAGGAATCTAGTGAAAAATTCCCTAAGTTTGTTGAGACCAGATGAAATATGCTATGATGCACGATGAAGATGTTATTGCCAAATGGAAACTTTAGACATTTATGCACAATTGAAGGGATGACATTCATGGAGTGAATCCATAGATAGCCTAGCTTCACACGAAATTGGTCAAATTATGGAATGATGGAGAATGAGACTATTAATTTTTTTGGTCCCAATTTTAGAGGGAGATCTATCGAGTCTATAGTAGGGCAAGAAAATCCATTATGTCTTGATCCATGATTTTGGTTTGTCATATGTATCTTGATATAGCTCATGCACATATAAAAATTCTTTTGTGATCACATTCTCTCCACATATGGGATCAATCAATTTCCTATTAGTGGAATTATTGTTGATTAGGCTAGCTATGTAAAGAGGACCATCAGGTGCATGTTTAGGTATGCCATTTTGTGAGAAAGCAATGTAAATATGATATTTAGTCAAGGCCTTATGAGGTTAGCTTCAATAAATTTTATCACATTCTTCATGGGAGGTAATTGCGTAACATTATTCTTAGTTTTAGTAGGAGGATTGGTTGTGGCATGTATGTTGCTATTGTCTTCTTTGTTCAAGCACTCTTGAAGGAAGTAACTAAGGCTATAGATGATTTGTGGTTTGTTTCGAGCTTTAAGAAATTTCCTTAGATTTTGTATGATAGGAACCAAGCTAATGTCAAAGCATTCACTAAGGATATGGGCTGGTAAGTTTTCTATTTGTTCATCTAGCTTGTTAATGACATCATGCACATGGATTATAGGAGGTGAATCAATATAAAATGAAGTATGCAAACTATGAGCCATAGAGGGTTGATTCTCAAAACTATCAGAAAGAGATTTAGAGGATCCAAGATTCGCGACAAATAAGTGATCACGAGATGAAATGAGCCTCAAACTACATCTTATAATAATATAGTGAATAGGACAAAAATTTGTAAAGCTCATACAAGTTTTACAACCCCAGTGTGTAAACCCTAGAATGGAAAAGGGGTAATGCAACAACCTAGAATGAAATACAATTTTCATATTCTAAGCAATGCAGTTTATTGGTTAAACAATGCAATAAGCTGAAAATGAAATGTTTTGATGCAATTTTGAATTTTTACAATACACTAAAATGAAGAAATTTAAGCTAAATGTAATGAATTTGATGAAACAACAAATCTGGAAACTAAAACAATAAGATGAATGCACAAAATAGAAGCTAAAAAATGCGATTTTAATGTCCTAAAACTGCAAATCTGTAGCTAACAGGGACTCATTTTGGGTCCTAGTTAGGTATTTTTGGGACCATTATGTGGATTTCAAATTCAATTTTAATGTCTTTTCAGTTGTCAGAAGCTTTGGGTAAGACCTGATCAAGGACTTATTTTCCAGTAAGGGTGAATGGGTCCTGGTAAGGTCTTTTTAAACTATTTTTTAATGGTAAATTGCAAGCTTTCAATTATATCTTTTAGTTCCAAGTTGTAGATAGTGTAATGTATCTTTATATTTTCTAAAATTCAATGCAAGAATTAAATAAAAAGATGAAATGTAAGACATAGATTGAAATGCAATTTTGTTTTGATTTTCAAATGTAATTGAATGAGATCTAAATGAGATGCAAAATAACTGATTTAATTTTGTAATTTTTAGATTTAAGAAATGCAAAATGATGCAAATCTAAATCCTATATGATATTCAAGATTGAAATAAAAAATAAGAAAACCCCAATTCAATGCAAATCTAAATGATATGTAATGTTAAATAAGTCTAGTTCACCAAAAAATGATGTGGTGGAAAAATAGGATCATACCCAAATGTAAGTAAATTAGAAGGATTGCTTGATTTTTCAAATCCCAAATCACTTCAAATTATGCAAAATAAGACGCTAATAACAACCATAAATCAACCCTAACTATTATAGAAAATATGAGGAATGTTTTTAGAGTTTAAAAAGTTGTGTACTTGTCCGGAAAGTTACTATTTTTGAGCTATGGAGGACTCATTTTTCTTCAAGGGAGAATGCGCCTTTTTAGGGTTTCTGAAAAATTATTTTAGGATCCTTTACTTTGATGCATGAACTCTTGAAACATTTTTTATCAAGTTTTGGAAGGAAATATTTAGTTTTGTAGAGCTCTTTCTATGATCTTGCACCTTGGATGACAACTTTTGCAACTTTGACAATTTTGATAATCTTGTTCTTCAACTTGTAAATATGCAATCACACACTCAAGGGTAGCAAACTTGTTGATTTTTTACTGAATGGGGGTTTTCCTCAGTCAAACCAAATGACGAAATGCATGAATTGAAGCATGAAAGTGCAATAATGTAAATGACATGTCACCTTGGATTTTGTCTTATGATGTAAATTTGCAAACAATCATGGAGTGGCCATGAAGAATGTAGATCTTGTATGTAAGATGAATCTCGTAAGTAGATCCTCAATGCAACGTTCACTTCTTAGATCAACACACATGCATGCATTAAACCCTTGACATGATGATAAGACCTTGAATTGTTGCAATAATGACTTGGAATATTCCTTGTAATGCCTTCTCAATTCCTTCTCAATGCCTTTGAAATGCTCTAATGCTTGATCATTTAAATTCTTGAATAATTCATAAACATGCTAGGTTGTGTTAGATTTTCTTAGGAAACAATATGAATTAACCCCTTATTTATACTAATTTAGGAGATTAACCTCGAAATTCAAATAACTGAGGAAAACACTAGATCTAGAAAGAAAGACAATTAAAATCCCACTACAACAAAATTCAAAATTTAGGGTCTTATTAAGGGAGGACCCATTCACCACTAAAGGTGAATGGGTCCTGGCTAAGTTTATAGGACCGAGATTTGGAGAGTTGAAAGAGGACCAAAAACCCATTCCAGAACAACTAAGAAAAGGGGGTCATGTTAAGGGAGAACCCATTCACCATCATGGGAAAATGGGTCCTAGCTCAACTTACCAGGACCAAAATTTTCCCAATGAAATAATTTGATATTTAATTTATAATTATCAGGAGATATCCTTGAGAGGTGTCAAAATTAAGGCCTAAAAGGGGGGGTTAATAACTCCAGTTAACCATAATGAATTAGGAACACCTAGATAAATGTGAAAGAGCTTTAAATTATTGTACAACACTTAAACAAGGTATACATTATGCATATTTTATTTAGAAAGGGGCCAATAAGGCTCAATTAAGCAAATAAGTCCTAGAAAAGTGTGAAAGTGTGTTACAACACTTCACAACACCTTTGCAAAGGACAAATTGAAGCATGATCTAGTCAAATAAAGGTCCTAAAATGATGTGAATGTGTACAATACATTACAACACCACTCCAAGACACCACAATACATTACAACACCACTCCAAGACACCATTAGTCCACTTTTAATGTCAATTATCCAAGCAAGCAAGGAAAAGGAAACTTTTTCTATTACTACAAATGGTTCTTTGCATGAGAAGCATTTTTTATTTATTTCTTTTTTTCCTTATTGATGCTGATGGATTTCAAAAATAAATATATTATGAAGTTTGATTTTTGGAGACATGTAAGAGATTTGGCATTGAAGACAATATGAAATATTTTCCAACAAGTTTATGATGTTGTGATAAAGAATTATACCTTTCTTAGGGTCATCAGACATTTTGATGGAGCTCTATTATAGCTTAATATGGATTATTGTTAAATAATTTGGGAACCATTGATTCAAGAGTTTGAGAAAATGGTATTCCAAGAACTCAACAATTTAGCTCGAAGCTACATGCTTTTAAGGTCCATGAGGAAGCTTGATGGAGTTTCACCTATTTCACAATTTATTTCTTCAAGAACTTATCAAGAATGCATATTTGTTTTGTAATCAACAAGGTTTGTTGCATAAGCCATAAGGACGGGTCCCTTGACAATGTGAATTCTAAGTTTTCATGGGTAGATTTATAGGAACAATATAATAATGGGGAAATGTTAGCATACATTATTACATTGTATGTTATGGGAAATAATGACAACTACATGATATGTTTATTACAACTACAATTGTATCTCTCCATATTTAAATTCATTTATTGTGCATCAATCAAGATCAATCAATTATTTACCCTCTTCAGATAATTCTTTTATCAAATTAGTTATCTCTCCTTCTAGATAATAGTATGACTTTTAAATAAATTTAAGTTGGAATAGATTGGGAAATTAACCAACATTAGATAAAAAAATTAATGCTATTCCCCTTCTAATATCTTATTTTCTTATTTTGTCTGATTTTTATCCATACAAAAATTGTACAAAAATTTCCATTGTGTCTTGTAGTTATCAAACCATTTTACCCTTCCCTAAATTTAAATTGATCATTGGATCAAATATTGTGTCAGCCTTTTCTTCCTTTGTCAAATAATGTCCTTTTTTTTTCATAATCTTTCCCACAAATTGGTTAAACCATTGATCCATATGTTCACATGACCATGGTTCTCATACAACTATAATTTCCTTGATTATGAATGTTTAATTTTTTTAAATTAGGTCTATACTAATAGATAATAAGCTTAACATAATATGCAAAATAAATTCTAAACCATTAAAAATGAACAACAAATTACAATAACTATCTATTCCTTTTATTATTGTAGGATATCAAAATTAAAGTCAATTTAATTTTATAGAAATAAATAAATGATATTATTATCAAAATATAACAAATTCATAGAGAAGAGGTGATAAAAGGTAATCCTTAATATTGCTATCCATATGTTCTATTACAGAGTCTCTTAACAGTGACAAACAATCAATCAATGAGACATATAAAAATCACACAGATGAATTTATTAATACTAGATACGAGTCTTTATCTAGTAGATAATTGTGAGAGTTAGGGTGGGTTTTGTTCTCCAATATCTAATGAATAATAATGAGGATGTATAATTTATTTAAGGAATAATTTGTAAAAATTGGATGATGTGATTGATCTTTGATTTAGGTTTAAATAGGAAATTAAGTGCTAACTTTCCCTCTAAAATACAATTTCAAGTCATCTATTTTGTTTCCCTTCAAGGATCCTTACACATAGACCCTTACCTAACAACACTTAAACAAATCAATCTTGATTACACAATACCAAAATGGACTTATAATATAGGCCTAAGAAACATCCAATAATCTTATGGAAAATGGAATAGGATAATAGTAAAGTAATCAATATCTTGTTCATAAGATTAGGTGATAAATATCAACCTTACAAAATTAAAATTAGATAATCAATTCACCCATATTAGGGGAAGCCAATAAAATAGTCAAAAGAAACAATCATTTTTTATTAATTAGTTTACTCATCATTATTTTTAGTAGCTTTGAGGATTGTTGGTTGATTAGTTTTGAAAAATGCCTCAAGGAAAACCATTTGACATTGTAATATTTTTCTTTCACCAATATGTTTATATTTTATCAGTTACATTCATAAGATATGTTGTAAGGAATTCTAAAATAGTTTCCATATGATATGTGAGATTGTGTCCTAAAATTATTTTATTTACATCTATCTATCATCTCATCCACTTATACATTTTTTACCTATCCATTATCTCTAATGCCACAAATTAATCCTTAGTAGTGATCAAATATTTTATGTAGAGTTCTAGATATTTCTTCAACTAAAGTTATATATCGGCTAGTCTAGTTCACATGGTGATAGCTTTAGCAAATTAGCTTTTACAAAAATAGGTGCATAATAGTTTTGATAAATATTGAATGATGCATAGGTGAACTACTTATATAGCACCTATCTTAATTCACTATTATAAAATATAGTTTATCATAACAGATAAAATATGAAATAAATTACTTTCATTGATACCAAAAGAAACTCAACAACACATTTATACTATAGGAATGCATAATCTATAGATATAATGACACAAATGTATTTAAATAAATGAGTTGAACCATCTTTATTTATTAAAAGCCTCTAGAAAAATTTTCACATGTAAAATCTCAAGACATTAACTTAAGGTCAGATAAACTTTAGATGCAAAATTCATAAATCAATAGTTTCTTATATGTTTCTTATAGCTAGTAGTACTATTAGGAGTTTACCAGCTAATTTAACTCTATTTGACAATTTAATATGTTTGTAATACTATAAAGGTAAGATAAATTTTGAACAGCATAAAGTGGCTGTGAAGCCATTTTTGTAATACAGTAAAAATCAAACATTGAGGAAAACTGCTTAACATCACTCCAATGCGAATGGTGTTTGGAGGATAATTGCTTTTGATCTCACCTCAACAGCATCCAAAACTTCCTTCGCCAGCAATACAATTGTTGTTAAAGAGATTAGTCATGGAAGCCGTTGAGGGAGAGGTAAGAACAATTTCTTCCTGTAATCCTCTGTAAGCAGCCATCGTTAGAGCAAAAGCTGGCATAACTCACTTAGCATATGAACCATGCTTAAGTTTTATTTCAGTTACCTCCAACATTTCTTAGAGGAGAAAAGACCAATAAATACAGAAATAATGAGGGTTAACGGAAAGGCGAAGTTGGGGACGGTAAAATCTGTCGGTAATCGAATCTATTGTGCAAATCATATTGCCCTCATATTGGCAGACATGAAGATCGACGAAAACAAGAAAATACTCACTAATTCATATAAAAATAGATTTTAACACTTTTGAGTTGATGGAAAACATGCCTTGTGCAATGTTTATAAGATTTAATGTGAAAGGCCGCCTCACAGTATATATACGAACACAAAAGCTTTTGTCTTTTGAGGATAGCGATCAGCTACATCCAACAGATGACCATATCTCACACGTAAAAAGGAAAAAAGTAAAGAGAAGCACCTCTTTAAAAATGCATGATATTTTCTTAGTCAAACTCCATTAAAATCAATAGTCATGTCAACCGGGAAAATGTCTATTTGCTGTATTGTGTTCACTAAGATAATACCTGTAAAATTGAAAACGACCGCACATTGTCTTAACCTGTAAGAGTATACCCCCGCACAAGAGTAGGCTAACCTAATCTATGACTACGCCACACCATCCTATTCCTTGAATTAGACCACACCCATAATATTCTACCCAAGTTGAATTTTCAATATCCTCATTTCTAGGCTAACTTTCATAAAATGTGCCTACTATACCCTTAGTATCAATGATCAAGAATCTATTGTTGGGGAATTTTAGTTGCATCTACACATATTTGGAGTTAGAGATCAATCACAATTACATTAATTTTATTTATATAAGAGTTTGCATGGAAGAAATGACATACTTGTGATATGTTTGGATCAATAATGGTGGTCCATAGAATATCAGTGAAGTTAGTGGTCTTCCCTCTACTTATATTACATTGTCATTTCTTATTTTATACATGAACATAAAACTAGGACACAAATAACTCGAAGAATTTTTTGTCACACTACATATGATTGGTAGAATTTGCACACTCATTGATGTTGCATATTTAACATTACAAAGAGAATGATAGATAGAGAAAAAGAAAGGAAATAATATAATTGGGTGTTTTATAACCAATTATAGAAATCTTTTATTAATGAAGATAACCTAATTATGGTATGGCACATCTATATAAGATGCCTCGAGGGAGGACCACCATGAGATAAGAACCTAATTTGTATTCCTCGGTGAAACTAGGTATAGAGTAAAATAAGGGATCCTAGACCTAACTAGTAGATTAACTAGGATGAACTTCTTTTCTTACCTTACATTAGAACACAAACCAACTAGGGTTTGATCACTTGCTAGCTACCTTAAAGGAGAGCCAATATACTAGCCTTTGGTTGTTTGAGTTGCAAGGAGAAATTTGATTTGTATTTTAACAAGCCTATTTCACATAAATCCTAGATCTCAAAATTTAATTTATCGCATAGACAAAACAATTGAAGATTTGAGAAGTGAAGAAAAAGAGGAACCCACACTTAAAAATTGAAGATGACCCATAAATGTAAAACAAGATTTCTCCCCTTGAGAAGAAACATAAAAATAAATGTATGTAGAATATATTTAAATTGGATGAATATCTTTGAAATTTGCACATGATCCAAATATAACAATGATGCTCCAAAAAAATATTCAAGGGTCTCTAATATGTTGTACTGTAGTGTAAGAAAATGTATCCCTTTACATTTTCACACTGGTTCAGGCCCTCCCTACTAAAATTGGGTTTCTTTATGCCTTGTTTGGTCCTATTTTTCATTCACATGCCTTATTTAATGCATCTTTCTGAGATAATCTCGACACATATGAAATGACCAACCATAATTTCATGATTTTTAGGTTATGCGTCCTAGATTTAGTGATATAAGACTCATACACCAACTTGGACGTATGGGTCTCCCCTAAGTTTTGGGGCCTGAACCTGAATTTGGCATAAAACTTAACATTTCTTGAAATTTGTGTCCCAAACCTAGGCTATTGGGACTCATATAACCCAACTAGAATATGAGTCTCACTTAGCTTGGATCTATTTTAAATTTAAATTCTTCACCTAATTTTATTCTCCTAGATCGGATGTTGGCTTATACTATTGTAATTTCATGAAATTTGGCATAAACAAGTATAAATACAAGGTTATTTCACATATTTTCTCCTAAGATTTCAAGTATTCAATCATTATAACAAATTTGAGATCAGGAGCATTCAAGAGTTGATTATCAAGCATTTTTGGAGCTACAATCAAGATACAAGTATCATGTCAAAGTCATCATGCATCATGTTTGTTTTTGAGCTAACATTTGTGATGTAGGGTTTCATGATTCAAGCAAGCATTCAAGTCAAGATTCATAACATACAATAAAGAGTCAAGATCTACATTCACGCTAGCCATTTCATATAAGATTGCAGCCTTTGTTGCAAGGGTTTGGTGAGTTGAAACATTGCATTTTGTTCATTTATTATTCCTTTATTCGATTTAATTTCATTTAAAGGTTTGACTACCAAAATGGTGTTTGACTAAGGAAAACCCCTATCCACTAACAAAAGAAATTTTTTCCCTCTCTTTGATATGTGATTTATAGATCTAGGTTGAAGATCCATTGAAGAGAAAAGTTGGAGAAATTTGTGAAAGTTGCAAAGTTTTCAAAGTTGTCACCTTTCATGCAAGATTACAAAAAGTCACCTACAGGTCAGAAATCAGTGTTTTAGACTTAGAGATCAGACATGAGAAAAGTTACAAGAGATCACTAGAAGATATCAGAGTTTCAAATCAACCTTGATACTGGGACTAAATCACCACCTTGGTAATAAGAGTCCTAGTATACCACTTTTCAATCATTTTCTATGGATTCTAGTTTACCAGTTAGAGATTCTGGATTCAACCTAAAACCCTAAACTAGGATTAAATTACCCCAACTAACATATGAGTCCTAGTGTGCATTAAAAGTCAAATTTTCAAGATTGCAAATATTATTTCAAGCATCTTAAGTTTTCCAAGAACCCCCCTATTTATTCTCAGAACTTTATTATTTTGATTTTTAGTTTCATATTCTAGGTTACATAACTAGATTTGCATATCATTTACATTTCATTATTTCTAAGGCTTTGCTTAGTGGTGAACCCCCTCTTGTCTTTAATCACACCAAAGGAGGCCTTATAGCAAACCCCTTCTCTCAATTGAAAAATTATATTGAGATTGCTAGGGTTTCCTTTAATGAGATAGAGAAAAATAGGATTCCACTTGTGTGTGATTCACTTCCCAAAAGATAGAACACACACCCCCTCCCAGATTTATGTTATTTTATTTTGGCGAACCTAGCCTCTGGACACCTTATTTCTGATTTTGAGTGTTTCATAGTCCAACTTCTAGTTTACATTAACTTTACATTAGATCTTGCATTAGTTAATTTGCATTTAGGGCTTCTAAATCTTGCATTAGTGAAAGTGCATATAGGTTGCATTTTTGCATCTTGCATCATTGAATTTCATTTGAAATATGTAATTGCACATAGTAAAGTTTGTATATAAGTTAGAAATCTTAATATTCACTCAAAAGTTGTTGAATTTACTGTCAAAACCCTGATATGGGACTCATTCGCCCCTCTAGGTGATTTAGTAGTACATGTTATTTTACCTCATTTCTAGGAATTTTGTGTTGACTATTTCCTAGCAATTGAACCCTTTAGAAACCCTAAATGGGTCTCATATGCCCCTCTGGGTTATTTAGTCCTATGTCAGACCTTAAACTACATTTTATAAAATTAAAAACCTTGTTTATGTGCTTCCATTTACTGTTGTTGGATTTCTATTTCAGATTATTGAGTTTCTATTTCATTCATTTCATTGCATCTAGTTTAATTTCATTTGAATCAGAATTATTTTTAAAGTAATCATTTACCTTGGGTTCATTGCATTTATCTTGCATTCATTTATTGTCCCTTGCATGAGCTTTATAACTTGGTGACCTATAGCTAATACTATAGTAAGACATAGTTTGAGACTCATGTCATCCTGTGATAGCACACTCATCGTGGATCTTGGGTTATCTAGCTCTTTCACTCATAGTGTTGACACTAGTTTACTAGGTATTGACCATACCCTTAACAGCTCTCTACCTTCAAGTAGTGTGACAAGTGTTGAAACAATGGTTACTAGCATTCCTCAAGAAAATGTAATCCAAATCCATGAAGAGTTAGCAAACCTACAACATCAAGTGAGTACTAAAAATATTTCCAGCAATGCTATCCCTACCATAAATAACATACACCACATGATTGAAAGTGAAGAAGGTATATAACTTGCACTTAACCTAGCTTAGATTTTTGAAAAAACTACTAGTTGTGATCAACTTTTGAACAATGTCCAAAGTCAAGGAAGAACTCAAATTACTCCTCCCACAACTATTGCCTCTATTCTCACTTATACCAACCCTCAAGTTACAACAACGAAGCAACCTAGTAGTAATATCTTTCCTACCTTGGGGTATTTTCGCTAGCAATCCTTGTACCTTTGTGGAATCACACGACATATCTCCTACCACTTTACCTCCCATTTAAGCATTCCATTCACTTCCCCCTCGAACACATACACACCTCCACCATATTCACCTCCACCTCAAAATACAACCAATGACACCATTCTCAATCAAATTTTGCAAAATGTTTCATCCCTTCAAAAGATTTTTTTTTCCATAAACCAAAATAAAAATGGCCAACCTTCATACTATGTCAAAATAAATCCCTTATCCTTGGAGATATTGGGAACACCAATACCACAAGGTAGAGAGATTCCTAGGTTTGAGAAATAGGGAGGGAAAGGAGATCCTTCTAACAATGTTTCCACTTACACCGCCTTATGTATTGATTTCATCCTTGAATAAAAGCTTTAGGCTAAGCTTTTCCCTAGGTCCTTGAAGGATACAACCTTAGAATAGTTTTCCTAATTTCCCTAAAAACTTAATTCATTCATTCAATGAAATTTTTATGGCCTTTATAACCATTTCCAAGTGCACATGACCTCTAAGATGAAATTAATTGATTTGATAAGATGTAAGTAAAAGGATGATGAAAAAGTTACTGGATTCATTTCACACTACCAAAGCTTTATTCCGAAATCAATGTAATGATTCTTGATCCTCAGCTTCAACAAATTTTCATTGAGAACTTGCAAACTAAGATACAATATAAGTCTAGCATGATGAAATTTCCTTCCTTCGTACACTTGTGTACTACATTAAATGATGATTATCAAAACATGGTAAGTAGTCATGAAACAAAACCCACCTCTAGCCATCCTGAGAAGTCTGTATTGACAAACCAAAACACTTACTAGCCTTTTACAAAAAATAATAAATATTTCCTTCAACTCGACCCCCCTCAACCAACTCAACATGTTGATATACCCAAGTGGCTACTATAAAGAAGACAATTCCTTTTACATTTGGGGATCTAGCTAGACAATTTACTCCCCTACCCGATACCCTCCATAACACAATGTTACAACTTCTTGAACATAAGATGATTTCCTTAACTCCTGTTAAAAATATTGATCCTAATAAACCTTTACATTTGAACATGAGATCGAATTCTTATTTCCATTATCACCAACAAAATGGAAACGACATGAAAAATTGTAAACAACTTAAACATATTGGGAAAGACAACATTGATTCTAGTTGACTTCAAACTAGACATGTTAATGATCAAGGAAATAAGTTTATTTCCCCTCCCAACCAAAACTTGGAAATATTTACCAACCCTATTCCTAATCATAATATTTCATTTGTCAAAGCTAGTGAAACTAAGAAGAATGATGTGATGAATGTTGAAATAGATGATGACAACATTGATACTAATAAATAAGGTCCTATGGATAGTAATGAACAAAATCATATGGATAGTTTGGCTACATTGATCGAAACTAAACCCGATAAGGGCCAAAGTAAAAATCCTATTGAAATTTCTTTCTCATCTAAAGATATCATTAAAGGTACGCCTGATGGTCCTCTTTACATAGCCGACCAAATCAATGACAAGCCCACTAATGATATATTAATTGATCCCATCTATGGAGAGAATGTGATCACTGAGGAATTATTACTTGTGCATGAAATTTATCATGAAACATATGATCAACTGAAAGCATGGATAAAAAAACATAATGGTTTTGCTTTCCCGACAATTGGATCGATCACCCTTCCTCTTAAAAATCATACTAAAACTATCAGATGTCTCATTCTCCATCATCGAACGACATTGGATAAATTTCGTGTGAACCTTGGTTATTCATGGCTATGCTCAATCAAATTCGTCCCATCAGTCAAGCATAAATATTGAAATTTTCCCTTTGACAATGAAATCTTTACTATGCACCATAGTGGCTTTAATCCTATATCTTCTCATGGGAATTTTTCATTGGAATTATTTTGGCCTGATACTATGGAACCTATTAAACCTTGTGAGGAATTATTTTTCAAATCCAATAAAATTTTTAAGGAAAAATTCATAGCAAAACTATCCCTTAGAAACATGCCTCAACCCATGATTGAACCTAAAGACATTACAAATAACCAAAACAAACCCATGATAGATACTTTGCCTATTTCCTACAAAAGACCAAGAGATAACCAAAACAATCCTACCACACCTACTAAGATAAAAAAAAGTTTACAAATCTAAAGAGAAAGTGGTTGAACAAACCTCACATGGTTCCTTCCATTCCCCCCTTTAGGGAAGAAAAAAAATCAATGGTTAATAGAACCCCTCCTACACAAACACAACTTGAAAATCACACAAAGAGAAATAGAAATGCTAGAGAGTGTAGGCATAGAAATCATGCTATTGCTTGATGGCTAAATGAAGAGAACAAAGAAATTCAACATCCAAATTTGACTGAAGGAATACATGATGAGTCTCCCTCTTCGCCGCAACAAAAAGATCCTATATCACAACCACAACAAGAGCTAAATTTGTCTTTAGATGTTATCATTTGACATCCTGCTATGATTAACTTCGATGATGATGATGATGAGGTTGCTAAAATTGATGAAGTGCATAATAAATTGAATACATTTTTTTCCTCTTCTATGAGCTTAAATGATATGTCTGATTTGTGGTTAGACATAGAGTTTTTATATTTTTAAAAGTTGTAATAATAAATTCATAATTAATTATTTAGTTGGAAAAATTACAAAAAAATATTCATCACATTGATACATGATCCCTCTACTTATTGTAGACATGCAAAATTAGCATTGTGCATTCAATCAGGTTCATTCATCAAGTGAACTAGATTTCACATTAGGTCAATTCATCACTTTCATCCATTCATTAAGTAATATCATCTCCCAAGGTCATTTATTTAAAATCAAATAAACATTATCATCAACCTTTTAATAAATCAAATGGCCATTTAATCAAATCCCAAACCATATTCCATCATTTTCTAATTTAAATAAATCAAATATCCAAGTCCTAAAAGTCAAAACTAACCTAATCATCATTAATTTAATTAACCATGATTAAAACCTAAATCTTACCCACTTGCATTCTCTAGATATCTCCACTTGCACAAATAAATCAATTTATTGATTTATTAAAACCCTCATTTTCACTCAACATGGCCCTCAAATTTGAAAATCATGACAAGTTGATTTGTCCCTCCAACATTGCATTTATTGCTCTTTTTCTTGTCCCCCTCTCTAAATTTATTGCCAAATTTGAATTCAAATTCTCCCTCTCATGGGCACACTTCCCAAATCTTGCACATCCATTGGCCTATCATCACTTGACAAGTGGCCTATTCTCATTGGTGGATCTTTAGTCCCACATTCACCCTCTTGGCCAATCTCTCATCAAGAAAATCTATAAAAGAAGGCCTTAATCCTCATTCATCCATCCACAACTTTTATGCAAGGTTACTCTCTTGGTTTGAGAACTAATCTTGCTCATCATCCCATTGCATTTCATCATTTTAGCTATTGATCAAGGATTGGGAAAGGGTCACTTGCACATGTGACACCAATCCACTATGGAATAGGTAACTTGTGGTTGCTTTCATAATGCTTGTAGCTTTCTTTCATCCTTTGTTGCATTTTTTAAGCATTTGCAAGGTATTTCATAGGAGTGTTCTTGAAGGATTTGTAGGTACTAACCCTTGTTTGAAGTTAGTGTTTGTAGATTTCAAAAGCACACTCACAGTTTGGCTAGAAGGAGGGCGGTATTGAATCTTGGATAATTGATAGAATAACCATATTGATAGCTAAATCCTTCAAATAATTTATGCTTTGAATGTCTACTTCATTTAAATCACCATGTTTGTGGATGCTAAGTAACTGTTTTTTTATCATCCTCTCAGTCCACTTTCAATCCTACTTTTTATCTTGAGTATTGCAATCATGCATAGTATTGTTTTCCAGATAAAATAAAGAGTTGCACATTCATTTTCAAGTATTCTTGGCGTTAGTCTTACTACTTTTTGTGTGGATGCAAGGGACACTATATTTACGTTCTATTGTCTTTATTCTCGCTCTGATCATTCTGAAGCTTTTTAGCTAAGACTATTAGTATATATTGCGTGCCTTCATTATCTGCTGACAAAAGGGCATGAGTTAAGTTCTGTATCAGAGTAGCATATTCCGCTAAAGGTCCCTGACCTTTTAACAGATTCATTCTGCCCATGTCCTGCAGTTGTTTATCTTGTTAACTTCCCTCGATCAAATGGAAAATAGGCCCTGTCTAGACGTCCACATTCTAGTTTTCCCCTCTGCATATTTACCAGTGTGCTTGCAAATACGAATATCGGATAAACGTATTCTTTTGATCGAAATATGCATCCTACTCCCAACGTGTCAAGCCCATACTTTGTAGAGAGGTCGTTGTAGACTATTGTTGGCTTAAAAACATGTTGAGATTACACGTACGTATTTAAGCTGTCTATGTTGAGCACTCCAGTCATTACTCCTTGCCTGCGCCATCATTAAGTTTTTTCTCGCATTGATATCTCCTTATGTATCTAAACTTCACTTGGGTCCGCCTTTGAATCCAACTCTCAGCCCCGAATATAAATGACAACTAGTTTGATGTTGGGGATTCCACGCAGGTGGACTGACTCCTTTTCGATGATGTGCAAAGCATAAATGCGAAGTTAGGCAAGGGTGGCTGGCTCTGATCTTATGCATTGGGAAAATAGAATAAAATAAAGTTGGCTTAGTTGCATCTTTGCTGCATTGACAATTGCAAATAGGATACTCACAACATGGAAAAGCGAGCTTGATAATCACCATGGTTTAATTTCTTTTTTTAAAAGCATTCTGAAAAATATCAAAAATGCATCTTTTGGAGATAGAAAATCTTGTTTACCTATGTATCTAGGCTTCTCAAAGCTTTTAAATCTATCCACCTTTTACGCGTCTGACTGATATGAGACCCCTCATCAACTGTAATTAAAGGCAGTAGTTTTTTTTTGTTGTTTATTAGTACCTGTCAGAAAAAATGAGAAGATTCAGCTTTACACCTGCCCATTCTAGTTATTTTAAAATTGTTTGTTGTCATGAATAGGCATGGGTTCTGGAGCTGCTAGAGTGCATGGGACAGGAACTTTATGTCATGAATGCGCCAGTCCCTGAGCATTTATGATTGACTGATACACCTGTGTATTAGTCGTCTCCTTCATATGCCAACTAAGTACGCTGACTCAAGAAAAGCTTAGAACCTTTCCTATAAGTCTGCTCGGCCCGAATCTTGCTAATATCTCCCTTGAGCTTTCTGTCTCTTGAAAATTTATTGTGGACAGCTTCCCAAGAGGGACGTTCAACAAAGCTTAGAAGAGTTATTACTGGTGAGATAACTGGTTAACGGGATTAAATAAAGATCAGATTTCTGGAAAAGGGTGCCCAGTTTAGAGTCTTTTTTTTTTTTTGTTTTTTGCATCTACACTGTGGAAAATAACTTTATTTGCATAATGTACATTCATTTGATTTCATGTATTTTGAATGAACGCTAGAACTATGGTCAGAAAGGGGATAAGTAATAGTTGTCCTTACTATCAATAACATGTCTCAAATGGTTGTTGAAGTCGAGAGCCTTTTTTTTTTAGGTTCCTCTAATATTTAAACATAAGCTTCTCTATAAGATAAATGAATCCTTAATTTGGATTGGATGTAATCACAAATGGAGACAAGTGTATATCAAGATTTTGATTAGAAATTGTTTCTTATCTTTATTTTGGAATGGGTCTAATAAATTTGGTGGTCTTTATCTTTAAATAAACTTTTCATGACAAATCTTAGTTTATTGAGGAAAGAAAACTCTTATCTTTATGAGAAAACTTTCTAGTCAATATTTGTTTTAAGATCAAAATCAAAACATGATTCACTTAGGGATTTCTCTTTTATTATCATAATCATCCAAATCATTTTCTTCTTTCATTTTGGGGATCATGTCATGGTGTGAAGTTAATAATCAAAATCAATTTAAATACTATGATCCTCACATGATTATCTTTTTATAGGTAGAACAAAAGCAAAAAGGCAACAAAGGTACAAATGAAAGAAAGCAAAGAGAAGGCTAGCAAAAGAAAACGAAAGGAGGATATTTTGAAAAATCAAAGTGTTTTTAAACGCTTTAAGTGTTTGTTCAACACTACTTCACGAACTTGCCATCTTTTCACCTTAGGACACTAATTCTCATTTGGATTTAAAAAGAACACTTGGTTTTTTGCAAAGGCTAAAACGAACTTTAGGATCACAAACTTACTAGATTTTGTTTGGGATTAACAAATTGAACAATCAAACTCACACTTCATCTTGGTGCTTAAAACGAACTCACAATTGCTTTGGAAGGATAAAATGAATGTGTGTTTGTTTTGTGGTTACTACTAAACTAAAGTCATTGAAAAGGACGTATGCACTTCTCGCACTTCCAAGCAATCTTGAGAATCAAAAGGCCTTTTTGGTGATGTTAATAAGATAAAGTGATCACTCCACACTTCAATTTGGGCTTAAAATTGAACAAAATATTGTGCGAGTGTGAGTAGGGGAATTTTCACGTAATTCTCTCTCTTTGTGCTATCAAGATTGATCGAGTTACAGATTGTGTCTTCACTTGCTTTTGTCTATCTTAGAGGGCCGCCTTGGGGAAAAAGTAATCACCCAAGGGAACGACTCAACGGTAACACTCTAACGAAAGTATTTCCAAGGGATATAAATGTGGATATTGGAAAACACCAATATCACGCAGTTGACTCCGACAAGATGGATCGAAGGGGACTCTTGCCCATTAGGTCAACTCCTACGAACGGAAAGTCCGAACTAGAACCCTTGTTTTGTAGTGGCTTATTGATCCATTGAGCGAGTTTATCAAAGTTGTGCATTGGAACTTAGATTCCAAGAAGTTACTTGCCATGTCCGATCTTGGTTGAAATATAGAGGTTAAGACTTCATCCTTAACATACCTTTATATTTTATCCTTGGTTGCATGTAAAATCATCTCTTCTATGAAGGGCATGAGGCAAGCCCACCAAGAAAAATGTACCCATTAAGCTAGGATGTTGCATTGCTTGTGAGTCAGTTTGAAAATACATTGCTTGATCGAAAACAAATCAAAAGAACAAACACTTAACATCATCCAAATTTCAAACCCTCTTGGAGATAAATATCATTGACTCAATCCATATGTTATTGCTTTCCCTTGGGACTCATGTCCTTAGAAGTTTCTAAACATTGGGTTACATCTCGATTCGTCTCCTTGAGTAAACAATAGGAAAACCCTTGTCTTAAGTTCATTAAATTTCCACATAACATATCTTGTCCGGTTTGAAGAAATTAAGACATTGGACATCTTAGTTTGAAACTTTAATCAAAGAGAGTGTTTTTGGTAAAATAAAGACATTAACCAAAGCTAAAACAAAATGAACTTTCATATGTGTTGAGGACACCACAAATCCCAAGGAAAAAATCATTGGAAATCCAAAAATGAATGTTCAAATGAAATCATTTCTTGGTTACAAAGGTCTTTAGGAAGCATTTGCATGCTCTTCAATACCTAGGTCTAGGAAAACAAAGTGTCTTTTCAGGTTTGCCTAAGGATCAAAACAAATCAAACCTCTTTCATCCATCTTTTGGAAAATCTTAAAATTATCCTTGATACTAGGCTTTGTGACAAAAAGTCAAAATCATCCAAAAACATTGTGACCAAGTCCTTGAAAACATTTATCAAAACACCTTTGGCTAGGCAAGTGTAGATGCATCCTTTTGCATATACTTAGTCAAAGTTATCAAAATCATCTTGTCTAACTTAGTGTATGTGGATGAATCCTTCTTCATATACTTAGTGAAACTATCATTTTATTTGGATAGGTGTGGGTGGATGCATCCTTCTCCTCACACATATCCAAAATCATCATCATTTGAACAAAACTATCCCTTAGATCATTATCAAACATCTTAGGGTCCTTTTGTTCAAAATCCAAAACAAAATCAAAATCAAACTCAAGGACAAAAATCCAAAATCTGAAATCCAATCAAGTCATAAAGCCTAGTGTCTCATTCAAGACTTATCAAAAGCCAAAACATTCATATCATTCATCATCATATCATCACCTTTGATCCCCAAAAAGCATCCTAAAACTTTCACTTTGGGACATAAAATAGAGATTAATCCAAAGAGTCAAGAGATTCATCTCCCATATTCTCGAAGATTGATCCCCATTTTATGGTTCTAACTAGATCTCAATACAAGAAGAGTATGGAAGCCAACAAAGAAACACCTGCTTCAAGTGATCTTAGCCAAACCACTCCTGAAATGAATCCCATTGGGGATGGAAATCTCACAATTAGCCTTCCAACATCATCGCAAAACCCACAAGAGGAAACCCAAGGGGAGGATCTTACCTTTGGAATGTCTCACAAAGAAATAGCTAAAATGCTCCAAAATACAGACAACCATAGAATCATCAACACCATGATGAGACTTAACCCATGGGTGTACATGCTTGAACTAGCAAAACAGGGGCAAGTTACAGCAGGATTTTTGATGTGAGCTACAGTAGAACATCCTTTCCACCAATCATCCACCATTCCCATTTCATCTACACCCCATCTCAAAACATCATAGAAAATATCCGCAAATCACAACATCATTTACTCCAACTCAACCCAACATTAACAAGGGAAACACAATTCTCAATGCTCTTCAATCACATCCCCTTGTTAATAATCAAAACTTGGACATAAACACCACATTGGAACAAAACATCCCCCATAATCCATTACAAAAAAATGTTCCTCTCACTTTACATTATGACCCATCATCAACATCTTTTCACAGAGCACCTCAAATCCCCCTCCTCACAAATTCACAAGAGGAGGAAGACATGTTCAGACCAGGGGGCATTTCAACACCACAACACTCTCACAAGGATTCACCCCCCTTACATTTCCACCTCTCCCACCATCACCATTATCATCTACACCACTCCTTGGTCTAGGGCTTCCTCCCCTACCAAGTATCAATCAAACATACATCCCAACCATCAATCAAAGCATTGCACCAAACACTCAAAATTTGTCGTTGATATCGCAACAACAAATGGCAAACACACAAGCAATGGCAACATCATTAAACACACCTATCACATCACAAAACATGGTCTCTCAAGGACCCATCACATCAATACCACTATCCAACACCTAAAACATCAACACAACATCATCATCTACCACCATTCCAAATCCACCACCACCAACATTCACCACATCAAATTAATATGATGCAACATTGCAAGCTATTTTCCAAA
>VDFB02325305.1:0-57066 GCA_007258455.2 Sequoia sempervirens
ATTGCAATAAAAGAGAAAAATGTTTTACTAGATGGAGAAGTGTAAAATGGCCTTATAAAATGTAGAGGAGGCCCTTATCACCACCACTATTTTAAAAGTATATATTCTTGAAAATGAATTTGTAGAATGGACGAATGGATCCTTGTAAGGGTTGGGAGGAATTATAATTTAGTACGACCATATTATTTTATTTGAGTCAAATTTTGAACGACCAATAACTCAATTATCCCACTCATGACCTATAATTAGCTACATTTGTGCATGCCTTAAAAATATGGAGGCACTATTTAGTGGGGAGACTACTTAAATTGAATAGATATCACAAGACAATACATTATGTATTCATACCACCTTGCCTAAATATTCACCAAAGAAGATAGGTGGAGTTCCTAAGTAGCTATAATTTTGACTTCTCTTATGTAAAATGGAAGCAAAATTGAGTAGTTTATGTAATGATTCATAAAGCTATCTTGACCACCATATTTTAAGTAAGAATATAAACCTAATAGTTCAACCATTAATTAAACACAATAAATGGACACCTTTTGCAAAATATAATTAAGGAAAGAAACAAACCATGTAGAATATCTTCTAAGGGATGACATTTTCCTCCAATGTTGAGAACATATTTTAGTACCCAATGAAGGTGGATTGTGAAAAATATCCTAGAGGAGATTTAATAATATATATTATGGATATCCAAGGGTGACCAACATTTATCTAGACCTAGAAAAATCTACTTTTGACTAGGAATGAAGAAGGAAGTGACTAGTTTTGTAGCAAAGTCTCTAAAATGCTAATGAGTTAAGGTCAAATGACGATGCTCATACCATGGCAAGAAAATTCTTTAAGGAGATAGTTATATTGCATGGGGTGAATGAGGTAATAATCGTTGATAGGGATAAATTATTTAGATTTTAGTTATATATTACTATAATAAAAATTTTGGGTACTAAACTTAAAATTTTAGCATGGATTATTATCCATAAAAAAATAGATAGACTAAGAGAGCTAATTTTATTACGGATGCTATTCTTTGAATATATATAATGGACCAAATTGTTAAGTAGGAATGATATTTCCATTGTTGTACTTTTCTTAAAAGAGAAGATACAAAACCTCCATTCAAATGGCACCCTTTAGAGCAATCTATGGAAAAAAGTGTTGGATGTCAATCTAAGGAGATGGATTGGATAATCGAGTGGGTATAAGACTTGAAGTGTTTCATAAGTATGTTGAATATGTTAGGGTTTAGGAATATTGGAGCAATAAAAATTAACAATTATATGTATATTTAATAACCCATAAATAATAATGAAGAATAACACAAGAGATCAACACACAAATTTAATGTGGTTTAGGTCCAATGTGGGTTACATCCACAAAAACTCAACCATCCAATGATTTTATTATCCAATGCAAAACATATTACAATCTCACGAATACACTACCGTAACATACATCCCAACCTCTTATAACAAGCTTTTTGGAACCTTTGAGAATTAGGGTTTTACAAGGTCATTTTTCATTTGACGTGTTAACGAGAAAGCCTTGATGTGTCAACGGGAAAAAACCTTGAAGTTTTAGTGGGAAAACCTTGACATGTCAACGGAAAAAACCTTGACATGTTAGTGAGAAAACCTTGACATGTTAATGATTTTTTTTTAGGGCGATGCCCCTAACCCCATGATACATTATGAGTGTATAGTATTTGCATGATTAGTTGCAACATACCAACAATATCCCACTTGGGGACTGATCAAGCTCCACACCAAACAATCTCCCACTTGGAGACTTATCCTGGATGACATTGATGTAGTTGCAGCTCCCACTAGATTATAGGTCTAGCTGGTTTCTTATGTCCATCTTTATCATTCATCAAGGCCAATAGAAACTTATGAGGAAATTAGTTTATCCCATGTAACTGCCTTTGTCAACATATTTGCAAGATTCTCACTTGTGTGAATTTTCTCTAGCTTCAATTGTCCATCCTCCAAAACTAAATGGATGAAGTGGTATCTGAGTTGTATGTGCTTAGTTTTTTAATGCAGAGCTGAGTTCTTAGCAAGATGAATGCCACTTTGGCTATCAGTGTACAAAGGGCTATCTTCTTATCATTGTCCCAATTCCTCTAGAAAATGTTGTAACCAAATCATCTCGCCCCTTTAACCGTAGCAACAACATATATCAGTTGGGGTTGAAAGCGCTGTGCATCAGCAAATCCAAAATTTGACTCTAGTACCTCCCTCTGAGGAAAAAAAAAACCTTTTAGCACTCCACGCTATCAATATCACCTACGGATCAAAGTTAACATATCCTTTTTAGAAGAATTTGTTCCTCAAAACATAGTTTCTTTGAAGTACTACCTCTTAAAAATCGGAGGAGCCGGCTTTATTGCATTCCAATGTTCCATTCTTTGGATTGCTCCATACACCTATTCAAAACTCTCCCACTACATGTGCAGTATCTAGCCTTATTGCATACCATTGCATACATCAATCTACCAACTACTAATACATATGGTATCTTTGACAGATTTTCTTCCTGCTCTTGTGTCTTTCGACACATCTCCTTATTCAACTTAAATTGACTAGGCAAAGGTGTACTAACTACTTTTTCTTCTGCATGTTAAACCTTTTCAACACCTTCTCTACATACTCACTTTGAGACAAATATTTTTTTTTTGTCTTTTCTCATGTGATCCTCATACCAAGGATTTGCTTTGCTGCACCCAAATCCTTCATAGCAAATTAATTTTCTAATTTTTGCTTAAGTTCATTAATATGCTACATGTTAGACCCAACAACAAGCATGCCATCAATATAAAGCAACAAGATAATATAGCTACCATTACCCAATTTCTTAAAATAAACACAATAATCAGAATAACATCTTTTGTAACCTTGTTCAACCATAAAAATATCAAATTTCAAATACCATTATTGTCAAGGTTAACTACTTCGGGCCATCAAACTCTTCTTTTAACTTGCACACAAATTCCTCCTTACCCTTGACCTCCTTATCCCTATGGTTGCTATATGTATATTTCCTCTTCCAAAATCCCCATGGACAAATGTTGTTTCATCCAATGTATTTAAGATCACAAGTCTTCTGTAGCCACAAGACTTAGAATAGTTCTAATAGGAAGTCATCTTTACAACTAAGAGAAAATATTTCATCAAAATATATACCTTTTTTCTATGCAAAACCTTTTACCATGAGTCTGGCCTTATCTTTTCTCGCCTCCAGCTTCTTCCTTCAACCTATAAACCCATTTATTTGGGAATTCTCCTTGACCTCCAGACAATTGGACTAAGTCCCAAGTTTGATTTTGTAACAAGGAATCCATTTCCTCTTTCATGCCTAGCTCCCACTTCTTTTTGTTATCTAATTGCATTGCTTCTTCATAACCTTCAGGTTCACCAAAATTAGTTAATAATATAGAATACAACGACGGAGAAAATATTTTTGAAGGTCTAGTTATCCTTGTAGAATGTCTAACACTTGCATGAGTTTGTGGGATAACTTGTTGCTGAGCATCAAGTACCATTGGTATTTTATTTTCTAGAATCTCATCCAACACCACATATTCCTTTTTGGCCTATTCATGCTTCTTTTCCTATAGTTGATCCTTATACATGACCCTCTCATTGAATATAACATCTCTACCCCTAATGATTTTATGATTGTCATAATCCCATAACCGATAACCAAATTCATCTACTCCATATCCAATGAAGGTACACTTTTTAGACTTAGCCTCAAGATTTTTTCTATTTTCAATATCAAAATGGACAAAAGCTTCACAACTAAAGGTTTTCATAAATGAATAGTTTACCGTTTTACCCACCCATGCCTCCTCTAGAATGCCACCATTCAAAGGATTTTAAGATCCCCTATTTATTAAATAAATGGCAGTATGTACAACATCTACCCAAAACTATAAGGGTAGTCCAACATGCAACCTCATGCTCCTTGCACGCTCCATAATGGTCCTATTCACCCTATCAAAGGAACCATTTTCTAGCTATGGATTCCATTGTATGAATAGTAATTTTCAAATTCTCTGTTGCAATACTTCTCGCCTCCATTATTAGATTTGAGAAACTTTAACAATTTTCCTATCTCATTCTCAATCAAAGCTTTCCACCTTTTAAAAGTTTTAAATATTTCTGATTTTTGTTTTAAGAAATATACCCATGTTTTCCTAGTTGCATCAATAAAAGTAACATAATAGCAAGAGCCACCAAGAAAAGATACCTGAGCTAGTCTCCATACATCTGAATGTACAAGCTCTAATTTCTCACTCTTCTTCTCTTTCCCAACTTTGAGAAATCAAACTCTTTTTTGCTTTCCATAACATAATTTTTCGTAGAACTCCAAGTCAATCTGCTTCAAACCTGGTAGAAAATTTATGGAGTGAAGGATCTTCATCCCTTTCTCACTCATGTGCTCAAGTCTATGGTGCCACAATTCTATTTTTCTCCCTTTAGCAAGTGCTATAACTATCTCAGTAGCAACTGTTTCTATAGTAGCTAAGGTAGAAAAAGTATTACTAGTACACAAATACAATGTTCCTACCTTTTCATCTTTAGCTACTACTAATGCACCTTTAGTGACCTTCCAGACTTTATTTGAAAAGGTAACTATGTAGCCTTCACTATTCAGTTATCTTGCATAAATTAAATTCCTTCTTAAATTTGGAACATTTCTTACCTCTTGTAGTAACCATTCATTCCCATTTTACAACTTGATTTTTATCTATCCTTTTCCAACAATTTTACATGGTTCATCATCACCCAAATATACCTATCCAAAATCACCTTGAACATAATCTACAAAATATTTCCTATGGGGGGTGGCATGAAATGAAGCCCCTAAATCTATTAGCCACAAATCATTAACATTATCTAGACATTGAATTAAAGCATCCTATAATTTATTACTTGCAACATTAGCTTCCTTACAATCATCATGTTATCTATCTCCTTGTTTTCCCTTTCGAGACCAACAATCCTTCTTCAAGTGTCCCAACTTTCCACGGTGCCAACAATCCATTCTTCCTCTAGATCTAGATCTTCCTTTCTTCAAATTCCCTTGTGACTTCCCACGATTTGTTGGGATTTTTACTGTCTCCTTTGTTCTTCCCCTGTTCTCTATAGTCAAAGCATTTCCTGTTGTTGAAGTCTCACCTATGCTTTTCCATCAACAATATCATCAAATTTCATTTTATTTGAACCAGAGACAAAGTTACTTACCACCATTAACAATTTATTCTAGCTTTTAGGAAAAGAACATAAAACTAAGAGAGCCCTCACCTCTTCATCAAAATTCACTTTTATAGAAGTTAAGTGGCTGGTAATCATATTAAACTCATTTAAATAATTTGTCACAGATCCACCTTCAATCATTTTTCAGATTAAATAAACGCTTCATGAGAAATACCTTATTTGAGGCTGAGGGTTTTTCATATAATTTAGCCAAAGCTTCCATAAGATCCTCTGTTATCTTTGTTTCTATTATATTGAATGCCATAGATGGTGCCAGGCAACTAAATGGTTCCCAGTACCTTTCTATCTAGAATTTTCCATTCTTCATCAGACATTATAGCCTCTTTCTTTGCTTTTCCTTGCAATGGCCACCAAAGATCCTTTTGATACAAATAATCTTCCATCTACATCTTCCATAATTGATAATTCTGGCCATTGCACTTCTCAACCTTGAATTTTACTTCTTCCATTGCCCCCACTAAAATATAGAGGTTTCCTGCCAATCTACTGAAATACACATGGCTCTGATACCAATTGTTAGGGTTCAGGTAGATTGGAGCAATAAACATTAACAATTATATGTAGATTAAATAACCCATAAATAACAATGAAGAATAACACAAAAAAGATCAACACAAAAATTAAACGTGGTTCACCCAATGTGGGCTACATCCACATAAAATCAACCATCCAATAATTTTATTATCCAATACAAAATAGATTACAATCTCCCTAACACACTACCACAACATACATCCCATCCGCTTATAACAAGATTTTTGGAACCTTCTAGAATTAGGGTTTTACAAGGTCATTTTTCATTTGACGTGTTACTAGGAAAACCTTGACATGTCAATGGGAAAAAACCTTGACGTGTCCACAGGAAAGCCTTGATGTGTCAACGGGAAAAGACCTTAACGTGTCAGTGGGAAAACCTTGATGTGTTAACAAATTTTTTTTTTCAGGGTGATGCTACGAACCCCATGATACGTTATGAGTGTACATTATTTGCATGATCAATTTCCACATACCAACAAAATAGGTAGATAATATTAGAGAAATGTTAAAGGAGTCCTCAAATTTTAAAAAGAGTTATGTAAATGCAAGCCAAACTCCACTAGAATTTAAATTAGGGGACAAGGCTACCAAACTACCCCGTAATTCATTAAAATATATGTTATTATAGAGAAGAATATTATGCACTAGAGATATACACCTCACCATTTTCACTTATGAAGGTTGAAGAACTAGTTTTCTTATTTATGTTCTTTGTGCATTTCATTCCTTTGGTTTGTTTTAGCTAGCTTGTGAATCTCTTTGGATCCTTTTTTTCATGTTTTATGCCATTTATTTGGGTTCTATGAACCTTAGATTTGTTATTTCCTATTTTTGTCCCTATAAGGCCACAATCCTTTCATGGAACATGTAACCTTGGTTCTAGGTTCCTAGTTTCTTCAATTACCCAACACCTGCTTCCCTGTGACCTTTGCCTTATTCCTCTTTGATTAGATGGAATACCTCAAGATGAACTTAGTACCTAGGTTGCAAGTTCAAGGTTCTTCCTATATCCCAATATCCATTATTTTTCCTAGTTCCTTCAATTACCCAACACCTGCTTCCCTGTGACCTTTGCCTTCTTCATCTTTGATTAGATGGCAGACCTCAAGATGAACTTAGGACCTAGGTTGCAAGTTCAAGGTTCTTCCTATAGCCCAATATCCATTATTTTCCAAACTTCCTCCCTATTTTGGCTTCTAGTCGGGTGTTAGGCCTTAATCAAAACTTATAATTTAGTTCCAAATTTTAAGTTCCTCTTGCTACTCAACTTTTGACACCTTTCACCTAACTCCTCTGCACATTTACGAAACACATGAACACCCCTCCCTATGGTTTATAAGCTTTATTTCACCCCATTTTCATCACCACCTTTTTTGTTTCAGCCTTCTTTCCTTGTCCTCTTGCACCCTCAATTGGTTGATTATGTTGTGATTGCTCATTAGTCGACAAGAGATTTAGTAGAATTAGTGCATGTCTTAGCATCTTCCTATTATTTAACTTACCTCCTTCATGGATTTTATTTCTATTGACTATTGAGTCTTTGATTGAAAGGTAGGTTGTTTTATGTTTCCTTCTCATTTTCTTTCTTTTTCCACTTTCTTTCTCATTTTTCAATAGTTAGTGAGATTTTGAATTAATTTGTTTCTAGAGCCCTAGTTTTGGACCATGCTCTAGGAAATGGCCTAAAACTTTGATTCTATGTTTTTCATAGTTCTTTGTTTTCTCAACTCTATTGAATTTAGTGTTTTAACCTCTAGGGATGTTTTAGTAAGGTTTTATGTGAAAAATTGAGGTCTTGATCCCTTTTTGGGTGTTTTCCTACTAAACATATGTTGTCATTAATGTCAAAGGAGTATTGTCATTGATGTCAAAGGTTCTCAGTGATATCAAAGGAGTGATATCAATAGATCAATGAGAATTAAATGTAATCATACTATCATGTCAGGGAATTTAAGAACAAAAAAGAAGAATACAGTAGTATGCTTAAAATATCACGCTTGCACTTATTCATGTTGATAGAAGTAATCTAGAAGTTTGATCTAGAACATTTGAAGTTACCCAAATAGTGAGATCATTTTGGTAACATGTTTCAATTTGTATTTCTTCATGGATGTAAGTTATGTCATGTGGTTTGAAAGGCATGCATTTTCACACATTGTTTCTCTTATTCCAGAGGTTTCAAAATTCATGTTCATCAAGCAAAAGGTTTGAAGTGGAAAAAGGGTCAATGTGCAGGTTATTCAACCATTTTGATGTTATGGATCAATAAAAAAATGACTTGTTATGTGTTCTCTCCAAATATTACATGGGAAAGTGAAATAGGTCCAAGTTAAGGTCCCTAAAGGAAGCACACAACATCATGTCTTATTAGTGGCAACAAATTTGATTTAGGACTAACCTGCTACATGTTTGATACAAATTTGAATTTAGGACCACCTTAGCCAACCTGGCTGATTGTTAATGGTGGTAGTGGATTATTGGAAACATGAAATGATGTTAATGTAAGGGTATATTTAATGACTAATCATCATAATTTAGATGTGAGAGAATAGTGTGTGTGTGTGTGAGTGTGATTATGCGAGTAAGCATAATTTCAAGTGATATAATGGGAGTTGCATTTTGACCATTGTTTACCATTATGAAAAGATCATAAGTTATGTAGGAGAGTGTCTAAAGGAAGAAAGTATTGAGTGCAAGCTTTGCAATTAGTATTGAAGATCCATAAATCTTATCAATATAATCTAGTAGGATTGTTGTCTTACTTACTAAGTTGGTGCTCAGATCTTTGTATTTGGGATTGGTGTCTCTAGTAGGTTGGAACCTACAAATGTTATAGGGTATTCGCATCTCTAGTAGGTTGGCTCCTACTTCATGATTGTAAATTATTCATTATTTGTGATTCTAGATTTGGACAGTAGATCCAAGTAGCTCTTCTCAATGTGGTTTTTCTCATTTTGGGTTTCCATGTATATTTTGGTGTTCATCATGTGAGTATATTGCATCTGTATTGCTTACCTTGATACTAGAAATTTAGATTCATGTTTGGAGAAGTGACTAATGATAATTCATGTTGAATTAAAGAGTTTTAAATGAATTTGATATTACGATTCACCCCTCTTAGTATATTGTGTACCCTTCATTTCCTTTGGTAGCTTCTAAAGTCTTTGTGCATGACTTATCCTTGGTCATTTGAGGGCTGACAGGTATCAAGTGAATAAGGACTTGGAATCAATTACAGTCCTGTTCCCACACCCCAAATTTTCATTTTAAAAAATCTTCAAACACCTCCTTGCCTTCATTTTGAGTCTCAAAGACCAAGTGGAGACCAAGGACTTGGAATAACATTCAAGTTTGTATTTCCCCCTACCTCCCATGACTTAGTATTAATAAAAAATTCTTTCCATGCTTTCTTCATTTCCAAGAAAGTATTAGGGCATGATTGAAACTTGAAACTTCATTCTTTGTTCATATTACAACCTACCTCCCATCCGACTAGTCTCAGTAGGACAGCCAAATACGAAACCCAATCAAAAATTTGAACCAAGTCCTAGATTTCTAATTCCTTCTAATCCTAATTCACCACAAAATTCTTATTCACGCTGGCCTTACACTATTATTGTTCAATCTTGAAGCCCAATAAGGATCTAGAACCAAGTTCTAGGTTCCTAGTATGACCTGTAACCCTAAACCTACCTATTTTAATAACCAATTTCAAGGTTTATAGTTTGAAAAAAAACCAAGACCCAACAATTTTATTAGTGGAGTTCCATGTTCCAATTCTAGCTTGATTTCCAAGCCTAGCACATGCGAATAACATACTAGAATTTCTTAGTGAAAGATATAGCTCAGGCCAAGAACTAAAAAAAAAAAAATTAGGTATTGCAGGGTATGTATCTCTTCTAAATGCATGTTCTACCTAGAGTTTTTGGATGGGAAAATTTTGATTCTTGGTATGAAAATTCATTAAAGGTTATCTTCTTTCTAAGTAGAATGGTGATAAGATAACTAAGAAGTCAGAGAAGAGATACTTGTAGTAACAATGAATTACAAATTCCAAAGAGTCCCAAGGGTCTCCAAAATCAGTTCCATAGTACACAAGATATATTTGACATTGACCTAGGTCATATTGACCTTGAAGAATTCAACAAGATAAATTTTGGAGATGGGATCACTACTAGGTCCTAGATCATAACAAACTCTAGGTTGGGATGTGTTTCTAGTTTTCCAACATCTATCCAATGCCAATGAATAATTTTAGATTATGAAAATCACTATGATCCCAACATTGGGACCTCCAAGGATTAGGATTGTATCATCATACTAGAAATCAATCTATATTTTATTACACACATCTTTTATTAACCTTTCAAAACTAGACTACAAATCTTATTAGAGGAAAAGGCTCAAAAGGAATTTGAGAGTGAATAACATAATGTAAGACATCTCAATAATTCATGACTAATGAACCAAGGAATGATTTCACCAAGGTCCCTAAGAACCTCACCTTGGTAGATTTCCAAGGGGAAATAGGTGACATTATTACATTACTAAGCATCTAGGAATGGGGAAACCTAAGTCTAGATCCTAGCATACATGGATATATATTCTTTAAAACTACACTTATAAATCTATAAAAAGGTATTTTTTCTTTTTCTTTTTAAAAAATGTTGTTTAGAAGAGTACAAGTTGTTGAAACATCAAGTTGTTAAAATAATTTTTTTTGGTAAATTGGACCCAAAGTGTTCCAAAATATTTATTTAGTGGGCACTTCTTGTTGGAAAAGTTGTGGTCCATTTTTTACTTTCCTAGAATTTTAATTAGCATGACCATATGTTTGAACAAAATTGTTTTTATTAGGAAATGCTTAAATTCACTTATGAACTAATAAATTGGTTGAAAGTGTGACATAGTTAAATTATATTTTTACCCTATGATCAATATTTTTGATTGATTAAGTAGGGAAAGGGCCCTGATCCCTTACAAAAGTAGCAAAAAGACCAGAGAAATAGCAACTGGACAAAACATCAAATCAGAGGAGAAAGCAGAACCAAAAGGAGAACCACTTCCCCTCACCCAACCAACCAAAAACACACTTCAACATATACCAAATGAATCAAAAGATTTAATCCTATCAAGGATCCAATAGAGTTTTAACCAGACCATAATGTCATCAATCCAAAAAATAAGTTTATATAGGTATAACCTATTAAAAGTACCCAACAAGATCTTGATGTTCATATCAAAATTAAAATTGAAATACAAATGATTCAGGCTTATCGAGCCTAATTTGCAACAAAAAAATCTAACTAAAGAGCCAAAACACCTGTTAAAAACAAACATGAGACAACAAAACCAAACATGAAACAAGGATTAAGCATCCTCCATGAGGCTCCAAGCCTTCTTTAGGTCCTCCACTATATCCTCGAGGCTTTCCTTGATTTCATCTTCCTAGACTGATCCACTTATTTCCTATTCCCTTTTTTCTTCTACTGTTTTTTATTTTTTTTCCCTTATCCCAGATAGTGGAAATATCACTACTTTTTTCATCAATAATTCCATCCATAACCAAAATATTCAGCATAGCATCCTCAATAACCTCGGGATCCCTATGAGCCACTTTCTGCATCATTTTATGTGGAAGCTCCATTCTCTTCCACCGCCTATTCTTATTTCTCCTTTTCAAGTGCTTAGGTCTTCAAGCATTCTTTCATTTACCAAGTGTATCCATGCCAACATCCATTCCCACTCAGGTCACTGCTCTAGGCCTTTCCTTTTCTTCGTATCCTCCTCCACATCATTCTCTTCCTCCTGTTGATTAACTCCTTCTTCCTCCTCTTGACTCAAATCTTAAACATCATTAGATCTTGACACCTCTTTCTCAGAAATCCTAGCATCTCCCAAACTATCCAACACATACTCTTTAGAGGAGGAATCCTTATCGTCTCTAGCAACCTTCTTCCCTTTTTTATTTTCCAAAGGATCCTCCATGTTCTTATCATCAAAACTTATAGATTTTTTTCTATTTTCTAACCCCCTAGATGTTGCTAGAGACACACGAGTAGACCTATGACCCACAAGGGTAGTAGAAATGCATTCAAGACTATTATCCTAATCATCCAATATAGTTATGGTATGAGGGTTAGAGCCTAAGTTTGTAATTATCTCAACCATAGTATATAAACTCACCAATTTTTCAAGTACTTGTGAGACTTTTTGTTGGTTGAATATAAGTAGGAAAACCTCATTTTCCTTGTTAGGTAAGTTTTTAGCAAGTCAAAATATACAAACCTAGTAAGTATTCACTTAAAATCAACAAGTGCATGAGAACAAAATTCTAGATATGAAAAAGATAAACCTACGCATGGTAAAAATGTGCCAAAATGTGGCATAAACATTGCAAACCACACTTTTCTAGCATTTGATTATTCTTGTGTGAGTTCAAGTGAAGATAATTTTTCTTTGCCTTTGTAAAAACTATAAAAATGACATTAAACCCATACCACCACATAACTTATTTGTCACATTTCATGGTTATATTTTGTATAAAATTTATATTTTTTAAAAAAATTCAAAAATTTTTAAACTATAGAATGCATCAAATTGGTCTATTGAATTTGAGTGGAGTTTGAGTTTACAAAATATGGTCTCCAAGATTATCATTAGAATTCTCACAAAGAAAACTCCATTTTTCTTAAGTTCAAGAATTTTTTTATCCAAACATAACAATTGATAAAGGAATGTGTTATACAATATGGGTTCAAAGTACAAGAAATACTGAAACCAATATTAAACTAAGAGAGAACATTTCAACAAGCCTAGCCTAGGAAAATAAAGAGTAATATTTACAAGTTTCCAAGTTATTCATGCCAACCTATTTGGTACTTTGAATAAAAACTTTATAATATAGGATATGGAGTAAGTCCAAGATAGCCTATTTAGTAATACCTTATAATTTAGAGAGCTAATAGACCTTAGTTAATTTAAAAGGAAGTCTAAAAAAGGACAAACACAAAAACTTAATCTAGTTCTATTGGGAAAGGTTTCTCAACCATGCTCCTATTGTTAAGATTACAAAAAGTTTATTTTTTAGGTTATAAAATTAAAAAACTTCAAATTTTAGACTATAAAATTATTTTTTGTCCAAAATATTTTTTTTTAGCTATTTGACACTATCAAGGGAATGATTTTTTTATTGGTCAATTTGATGTCTAAAATTTTAAAGTTATGACCTTTGGAAGTTGCATAGGAAATGTAAAAAATTGTTGGACACATAAAAGGGTTGTAAAGGGGAGTTACACTCGTTGACCAATTTATGATATATGTTATATCATAAGAAATATTTTGTTGGAGGAAAATTTTCCCAGGTGCCAACTTTTTGGTGCTTTTAGCTAATGGATTTCTAATTACCATTTGATGGATTTCTTTATCCTTTCTTTCTTCACCTTTGTTTGTCACCTCAGTTTTTCCACTTTCAGCAATTAATGCATGTGACAAGTAGGAAACTATGGTGCCCATTTGTATGAGTTTGTCTTGCTCCTTAATTAGATCAGCAATAAAACCATCGATTTTAGGCATTGACCAATTTGCACCTAAATCCCTCTTTGTGGAGTAAAATGTTGACAAAAACTAAATATGAAGGACCCAATTTAGATAGAGTTGATAAGATGAGTTGATCATATTTCTTCTCTATCCCACATTATTTTAGTTGTTGGTGAAGTGATTTGAACTTTGTGAAGTAATCTTGTAATGTTCTAAAATCATTTGGACTTAGACTTATCAATTCATTTTCTAATTCATGACCTTTGATTTCATCAATTTTTCCAAAGAGTTTCTCAAGAGTTTTCCATACTTGTGGGGTTTTTAAGGCCTCAACATGAAATAGGAGTTTTGAATAAAAAACCAAAATCCTAATCACATTTATTGAACTTCTTCAAGCTTTATCTTTAATTGTATTTGGATCCTTTTTACTGCCCATAGTTACTCTAAACAACCCTTTATTTTTGAGGGAAAGTTGAATTTGCATCTTCTATTCATGATAGTTAAAGCGTGTGAGATGACTAATTTGTTGATTTGGATCCATGCTTATTTTTTATTTGCAACTTTTAGAATCTTGAAAGAAATTTGGAGTGCTTTTAAGCACAACTCTTTGACACCCCCCCTTTCTAATAATTTTTATTTCCCCCTTTGTTTTGGCACTTTATTTTAGTGCATATACTTGCTTACAAAAATGAAGGTGAAAAAAGACACTTTATAAATTAGTGCAAAATTACCATCATTAGATAGAGCTTAAAAATATAAAAAATTTAGAAAAAAGTGGAACTCAATTTCGAACTACCGTTTACAAGTTATAGCACTTTTAAATTTCCAACCTATTACAAATTAACACAAATAAAAATTTCCACTAACAAAGTTTGAAAATAATTTTTTTAAGAGAGAATAGAAATGAAAAATAGAAAATATTTAAGCCCCCCTTGGGCTAGAAAGAAGTAAGCACTACAAATCCTATATGACCAAGGGCTAAAGTTTGAGAAGGCTTCCCTTCCCCCCTTGATGACATAAGCCCTAGTGCCTTTTGTGAGGTCAACAAAAGGAAAAAAAGATACCATAAATAGTGTGCCACTCTATTCCCCCAAATTTGACACCCATCAACGAGATGTATGGTTGTCTGGAGACCCATGAATTAGATCAAACATCTGTATTTTCCTACCACTAAAGTATCTTGAGGTTTTAAAAGTGATTTGAGAGGTTTTAAAAGTGATTCGAGACCTCAAAAGAACTCCTAACTAGCTTGAAAATTTGAGTGTGCAAGTGTCATGGACACCTAAGTAGGCTTAAAGCCTATGTGTATGCAAATAAATAAACTAACATGTCCTAAGTGGGTGAATGAATATATATTTAGTTTCTTACAATTTACCCTCACTATAATTATTAATTTCTTTGTTAATCCCAAAGTATAAAGAAAGTCAAGAAATACATGTAATAACATGAACTACTTTATTTTGAATAGTGTTGAATTAGATTGGTCTCTAGAAAATAAGTATAAAATTATCAAATGACATAACATATATTTCTAAAATATCCATTGATGGTGTAATGGTAATGGGATGCTTTCAAAAGTAGGTGAAACAAAGTTTACATCTCACTATGTGGCAAGACAACCTATCATCCAACAATTAGAACTTCCCCAAAAGACTTATTTCATATATATCCATGTGTGTACGTAAATATATGCATATATATAACTTTTAAAGTGATTTTTTTATTTTCTATTATGATTATTATGGATGAATTGATTTCTTTTAAAATAGAATAAGCTCTAGAAGGAATTAATAAATTTGATTCATTTATGTCTTAACCATGAAATCCATAGTTACAAATTGATTATACTACCAAATTATTGATGTTATTTTCCTATATACGATTCACAATGAATAAAAAGAAGAAACATAAACAATACTATCTATGAACTCACATCTTGGAACTCTGCATGTGAATCCTCTTTGAAGATAAGTTTGATCTCTGGATGCAATTCATTTTCAATAGAAACTTGTAAATTTCAGTGACTGCTGATATTAAATCTTATTTTTACACACAAGAAATTTCTTATTACCATACAATCAAAGAAATTCCAACATATATTCTTTTAATAAGTAAAATAGATTAGAAGCAAACCTTCCATTAGAAAGATTATTGTTAAACACGTTCTGTATCAAATTCCTGGAGATTTTAACAATTGCAATTTAGTTAAGCATAAAATCTATGGTAGCTACAATGATATTGAAGCGTGTGACAACATAAATCTATTGAAAAAGAGGTCTAATATGGATGTTTTATTTTCAACTTGAATTAATAAAAGATAAATTATGGAAGACTCTTCTAAACGTGAAACAATTATGTTTAGGGTTCCATAGTTTTAAGAATATTTTATTAAAAGAATAAAAGAGTATATACAAAGTTAAAAATAAAAGGCAGTATGATCAACAAAAGATAAATTATTTGATATATGCTTACATTTGATTTTTATTTGTTATCCATGAAGGATTCAACTCTCCAGACAAATAATTGTATGATAGGTCTCTGTAAAAAAATGTTCAACATCAGTCTTGATGTATGATAGGAAAATATATGCTAGATTTTAGTGCCTTCTTAACATACCTTATATTCTAGTAATTCATTTCTACTTTTAAAAATTATTATCAAAATTTTAGAAACAATAACATAAATTTTTGACAAAATTATAAGAACAATACATTTTTCTTGAAATATAAGGGGACATAATCTAGTGTCTAATGTGTTTTAATAACTCTTTTTCCTAAGCATGGATTGAGTATTATTGTCATATTAATAAACAACAATATAGATCATTATTTTTAGATATTAATCCACAAATCCTCACATTAGCTAGTTAAATTCTACTAATTAAATGAATGAAAACACACAAAACACACAAATAACTAAAATAACAAAACTTTACTATAATATAAATAGGTAGTTATTCATAAATCAAAATAAAAGAGAAGAAAGATAATATTCTTTTAGATACATAATACAATAGGTTAATAAGCACTTGTTTATCAAATAGAAAAGTACTTCAATAATGAAATCCATGCAATCTTTTAATTAACTAGAAAACATTTCAAATTATATGAATATCCACATATAGAATTTGAATGTTACAAATTAAACTAGAGAATCTACAAGATAAATGCTAAGAATTATATTTTCTCAAACTTGATAATCATTCATAACTACTATTATAACTCAAACATGATAACTAAAATCCAATAAAAAGAACAAACTACTAATGATTATCTCTCACTAAGAATAAAAGTGTGGAAATATATCAATATCAAAAGAGTAAACTTGCACTTCACTTATTAGTATGAAATGTATTTCAATAATTGAATTTTAGTAACTAATGAATCATTTCCTAACATCATTATTTTTCAAACATGGTAACATATAATTCACTTGTGAGATTTAAATTGTGGATTTTATTTTTAGTGTTTATGCTAATATTACACAACCTTCACAAAAATATTGATAATATTTGAAGTATTTCCTTCATTTAGTGGAGGTTAGTATGAAAACATCAATTATAAGTAAGTGGATTTTTCTTTAATCACATTGACTTTATATTTTATTTAATCATAAATGAAGTTATTGAATCATTAAATTAGTTCAAGTTGAATCTATAGTTCCATACACAACACTTAAATCTACGACTTTGGTGAATTAGCCATACAACACATGTGATGCCTTTTAATTATAAAATATTATTTAGATACATTAACTTTTATTTTCAACATTTTTTCTACATTAATCACCATATTAGATAGTATTCAGATGTTTATAAAAATTGATGGTTTGACCCTAGTAACATAATTTACTTTATTTCCTAACTATATTTGATCTTTATGTTTTCCTTGAAGCTTTGATAGAATAACGCGAGATTTCTCTATTGAGTTACCACCCAAAAAGAGTAGCATCTAATTTTAAGAAACATTAAACAATAAAAATATATTTTGAAGCATAACATTAACCTTCTTTCAACATCATTCAATTTAGATACTTAAAATTTATTTAATTCTTGCATCTATTCCCATGTTATTACAAATAAGTTATAAATTGTTCCTCAAGATTCCAATGTATAAGCATAGATTTAAAACATGTATACACTAAAAAATAATATACTCAATGCCTTGAATAAGAGGTAAATGGATAAAATATGATCTCTAATAATATGGATAATTTTGGAAACAACTCATTTTATCTTTCAATCACTAGTTATGTAATTAACAAATTGATAACAAACAAGATCCCAAACAAGGTTGACCATCACAAAGAGAAACAAGATCAAGAGAAGTAGCAAAATATGTTGCATTAGAGAAACAACAGACTCTAGAGCTCGATTAGGATCCAAATCCTTGAGAAAATGATTCCTTTTCTTCCTTTCAATAATGGGGCACTTTTCATTACCTAGATTAGATGTAATTATAGTAATGCTCTTCCCATCCATCTTTCTATGAAAATTATTTCTTGGAATATTAGGGGGTTGAATATCCCACGAAAACAAGATTTGATCAAATGTTGCATTATAGAATAGAAAGTTGGCATTATGTTGATCCAAGAAGTCAAATTTTCTAAATTAATTTTTTCCCAAATTACTTAAAAAATATAGCCTTCTATTGACTTATGTGTTTGCATTGTTGAAGGTTCTTCGAGGGGTATTTCCACTCTATGGAACCCTTTGTGGTTGAAAGGAACAATGATTGAGATACATAAAAATAGTCTTCTTATCTCCTTCCTGACCTATCTCATAACATGCATTGCATACTTGCTAATATCTATGCCCTGAACTCTAAACCTACTAGAAAATAGCTATGGGACTCTCTTACTGCCACTTTAAATTGTTCACCTAATGCTTTGTGGTTGGTTCCAGGGGTGACTTTAACACTCCTCTATTCCCTTCTAAAAATTGGGAACTCTTGATGACTTCTCTAATAGTATGGGTGACTTAGCTAACTTCTTGGATAATATGAGTCTTATGGATGTTGAGCTCCATGGTACTTCCTTCACTTGGTTGAATTGTAGAATTGGTAATAACCTTATATAGGTTAATATTTATAGATTTCTTATTTCTCACAACTGGAAATTGCTTCCTTGAATCTCTCTCACTCCTCTCCCAATGATAAAATTTGATCACTGCACTCTTCTCCTTTTTTGGGAGGAGGCTATCAAGTTGGGGCCTTACTCGTTAAAGTAAAAAATTATGTGGGAGTCACACCTAGAGTTCGTAAATTTTTTTGAATTTTGGTGGAAGACCCAGGTATGTGCAAGATCATGATGGGCCAAAAAGTGGCGATATGATGGATATTTGTAGGGTATGTGGTTGGGGACTTTTTTTTAACCCAAAATTGATGAAAAGAAAAGGGTTTTTAAAGGAGATTCTTATATTTCCACCAATATAAATTATGCTTTACTTTGAATTTAAAAAATTATTATTATTCATTTTCTATTTGAATTACGACTAAAGTCCTGATTGATAGGATCGAAAAACATCTATAGCTTTCAAATAGTATCACATTTTTGAATCAAAACATGCATCACATTTTATGCTTCATACTATAGGATTAAAAAAAATAAAATTGAATTTCATAAATTTTTGACCAAGTTAAGGTTAAGACATCAGCGTTTTTATATTTTTAAAATTTGTAATAAAAATTCATAATTAATTATTTACTAGGAATAAAATACAAAAAAATATGCATCACATCGGACATGATTCATCTACTTATATCTAAAATATTATAAAAAATATTATCATTTTATTGTGGTTAGGGTGGTCAGACAAACACCTACTTCTTATTTTTTCCCTGAAATTTAAGTACAATTGCATTGAAATTTCAAATTTTCACCAAATAGATTTTTTTTTTTAAAATAAACCTAGTAGTTTAGAAACTACATTTAATTTTCTACATATTCTATTCTTACATATTTTTGATATAATATAGATACTTATTCAAATTTCTCGCAAGTTTCCTAACTCTGATTTTTTTGATTTTTTTGCCACTTAAGGGCCTATTTTTTCCATGATGATCCTGCACATACCCACGGTCCCCTTTCAAGGAACTCCTATGTTCACCCTAGCTCAAAATTTGAAGCTAGTAAAAATCAAAGTTAAGCACTAGAACATGTTCTCCTTTGGAAATATTTTCCACAAGGAAGAAAAAATAATAAATGATTGGAAAAAAATTCAAGACTATATGGAGCTGGGGGATATTGATGTTGTTTCTTTCTCTAAGGAATGTAAGCTTAGAATGAAATGACAGGACATTACAAAGAGAGAAGAGTTATTCTGGAAGCAAAAATCCAAAGTATAATGGCTCAAGGAAGGGGATAAAAACACCATAATTTTTCATAAGTCTTCTCTAAAACACAAAAGAAGAAACATAATAAGCAAGCTAAACCTTGGTGATGGATATTTTTTCTTTGAGAAGTGGGACATAGCCTTGACACTACCATTTCTTTCTTAAGAGGAATTTTTGAAGAAAATGCACAGAAGTCTAACGATTTTGCTGAGTTTGTGGATGTTATTCCTAAAATTCTTAACAAAGTTGATAATAAGGGATTATGCAAAGATATCTCTTTGGAAGAAGTCAAAGCCATTATTTTCTCCTTTGGGGCCTTCAAAGCCCCTAGGCCCAATGGGTTCCCCCCATCCTTCTTCCAAGTTTTTTGGGACATCATCTCATGGGATCTGCTTACTACCACTAGAGAATTCTTTAGATCAGGGTAGCTCCTTAAACAATTTAATCAACCCTACATTATTCTTGTACCTAAAGTTATTAAGGATAATTTCATGTTGTATTTATATCCTATCATTCTATGCAATACCATTTATAAAATATTATCTAAAGTGTTGTTCAACAAAATCAAACGGGTTTTCTTCATAGTCTCATCTCCCCCTGCCAAAAAGGCTTTGTGCCTAGCAAAAAGATTCTTAATGCTATTTTCACCACCCATGAGATCATACACTCTATGGATAAAACAAAAAGGCCCAATATGCTCCTCAAACTTGAAATTTCTGGCCTATGATCTTAAATTTTTTTGGTTTGGTGAGGTCTTAAAAATTATCCACTCTTGCATATCCCCCCCTACTTATTTAGTGTTGGTGAATGGTGTCCCCTATGGTTACTTCTCAAGTGGTAAAGGGTTAAGAAAGGTGGATGCCCTTCCCCTTACCTCTTCATTTTGGTTGTAGAAGCTCTGGGTTGATGCTTCCAAAATCTTATAGTCTCTAATAAACTCATGGGGGTTAGAGTTACTTCCTAACTATCCCTGCTTATCATCAATAATTTGTTGATAGTAAAATTATATTTGGTGTTGCTTCAATTGTGGAAGCCAAAACCTGGATTCTACCTTGGAGGACTATGCCATTGTTGTTGGGAAACATATCAATTACAAAAATAAATACTTTACTTCTTCAACTCAAAGAACATTCTAAAAGAAATGATTTTTTGCATCTTGGGATGCTAGTAGGACTACCTTCCTGCCTCTTACCTTGGTCTCCCCCTGAGTACTAAATTGTTTTATTTTATTTTATTAAATTCTAGTCCTATGCCCTGGGCCAATGGAGTGAGCCACTTACACACTTGTAACTGAACTTGTTAGCCATTCACACTATGAAGTAGGAGTCAAACCTAAGACCTCGAGGGAGAAAACCCCAAGCCCTAACCAGCTCCACTACAAGTGGTGGCTCCTGAATACTAAATACTAAATTGTTGTCCAACACTTATTGGAATAATATTTATGAAAGTGTGAAACATAAGCTTGTTGATTGGAAAGATAAGCTTCTGAGCCAACCTATTTAAGTTTTTTCATCTTAAATCCTCCCTCCAAAACATCCCTATCTACTTTTTATCCCTTCTTAAAATTTTATGGCCATGGCTGAAAATTTGAGAAGATCCAAAGGAAATTTATTTGGGCTAGAGTGGAGGACAGAAAAGTAATTTATTTGGTCAAATGGGACTAGGTTTGTAAACCTAAGAGCCTTGGTGGCTTGAGTATCCAAAGATTGAAGCAATTCAATAAAGCCCTTATTACCAAATGTGGTTGGACTTTGGTTGTTGGAAACAAGGAGTGGTATTATATCCTCAACACTAAGTACCTAGGCAACAATAACCCTTGTTGTTTCCTCTACTCTACTTCTATTTCCCTAGGCTCTGTTATATGGAATCAAAATTTGCAAACTAGAAATGTTCTGAAATAGGGGATTGTTTGGAGTGTGGTAAATGACAATATTATGGACTTTTTCTATGAAAAATGGCTAGATGGGATTTCCATATCTTTTGACCAAAGGCTGGTCTAGATAAGGGAGCCACTTATAAGGCTATATGGTACCAAAATTCATGAGTATATCAACTGCAATGGCTCCCATACCTTGTGGAAAAACTTTGAGAATCGGTTGAGAAGAAGCAATTTGAGTACTAGGGATCAAATTTATTGGAATTTGGCAGTGGATCACCTTTACAAGCTCATTGGATCAAATTTTTGTTGGCTTCCCAACCCTTTGGGGTGCTTCTTTGTTAAATATTCTTATACTCTTATTGTTGATGGTAAGGAGGACTCTATGTTCAAATGAAATAAGGTTTGGAATAATAAAGTTTTACCTAAAGCTAGTTATTTTTGGTGGGAAACTATGCATAAAAATATCCTAACCATTGATAACCTAAACCAATGGGGCTTCCACCTTGTGAATATATGTAGCCTATGATGCAACATGGAAGGAATGGTTAACCATATCTTCCTCCACTATGTGTTTTCTAGATGGGTTTGGGAGGAAGTCTTAACCCATCTTTTAATCTCTTGAACTTTCCTACCCCATCTCAAAGAATTTGTCTGTTCTTGGTGTTTGGAATCTCCTTTTAAACATCCTATTATTTGTGAAATCTAGAACCAAATCCCTTGTTTCAAGTCTCTTGGTAGTTGTGGAAAGAAAGGAATACCAACCTAGTTTTTAGGGATCAATCAAGAAACAACAAGACCATTTTCCAAATAATCAAAAACAACATTTATCATAACATAAATTCTCTAAATTTTGAAACCTCCAAGAGAATCCCAAATTATATGGAACTACGGGTGAAATAGAATTTGGGAATCTCCCATAGCCTAACCAACCTCAATTGGTGAAATATTTTTGCTAGATAGATGACCAAATGAATCCCTCCAAATTGACAATGGGCTAAGCTCAACTTTGATGGTTGTTCGAAGGGAAACCTTGGTGAATCAATAGCAAGAGGAATATAATAAGAGATGATCAAGGGAACTCTATTCAAGGTTATTCTTGAGAAATTGGTATCAACTCCAACAATTTTTTTGAGGCTACAATAGTCTAGTGGGGGGTTTAGAGGCTTTTGTGCTTGGGGTTCCTTGAGGTGGAGATTGAAGGAAACTCTCAAATAATTTTGAATCTCCTTTAGAATGATAAGGACCCTTAATTGAAGATATGAATAATTATTGAGAACTATAGAATGGACCTTTGTGGATTTCATCATGTCAAAATTCGCCACATATTTAGGGAAAGTAATGGTGCAACAAACTTGGTTTACAATTTGGGACTAGAAAGTGAAGAATGGAACTATTGGAATTTAAATTCAAATATCTTGGGAACTATTTAGCATATTCTCTCCTAGGATAAAATTGACTATTATCCAGGCATTCCTTGATATTATTAGTCTCTCTACAACATGGGGTTGGGGTATAGTGGATGTTTCATATGGTTTGGGATGGTTGTGCTTAGCTATCCTAAGGACTATGATGCAACTTTTTCTTGTTACTTCTCCAAGGATATAGATCTACATTGATTACAATAATTATATCCCTAAGGTTCTCATGAGCGATTACATCACTTTGATTGATGCTAACTTAACTCGTAATTGTTGAAAAGTTTGCAGGAAACTAATATTATGAATTTAGGCATCAATTGTGTTGTTTTTAATCTAAAGTGCACTTAATAGATCATTCCTAAGATCATTATGGATATGTCCACCCTGCTCATGTGGATTTAACTTCTTATTTGTGAGGAGGATCCTCTCCCTCTTGCAAACATTAGTGAAAAAATTATGATTTATACCCCAAGATGACATAGGATATGAATAATGATAGCCTAAGTACCATCTCCAGTGGAGATTTTTTCAAAAGAAACAAGATTTTATGATATTCCTCTTTCTATTTGAGAAACATCAAGAGTATAGGAAACTCCAAAAAAGGTATCAAATACTTTTTTTTCTATATTTCCCTAGTTTATCTCTCAACTCCTTCAGCCTGATGATGAATAATTTTTCATAACTTTTGATTGGCTTCGCATCTTTGCCTAAAATTTTCCCAAATTGTCAAAAATGCTAATATGATGAAACCCAATAAGAAAATTTTACCATCTCATCTTCAAACACAAATTTAATTATTTTCATAATCCTACACATAGAAAATTGAAGCATTAAAATATCTCAATATGTGAGGCATTAAGACTCAAAACTTGGTCACATTGGCCAAAACACCCCTAACAAATATCCCCATTGAAATAATTTTCACCGTATTACATCAATTTTCAAATTTTTTAATTTTTTTTATTAATTTAACCACTTTTTGCCACTGCACTTGAGGATTGGAACAAAGATGATGAACGATTTGATTCACACTGGTGGATGATTTACATGTGAGGATAATAGGAGTGTTTGTGAATAGGAGAAAATCGACATTAGCATTTTGAGGAAAAAATCTTAAAATTTGACAAGTGGGGCTAACACTCTTCAAGAGGTAATCCTAAATGCTTAGGAGTTGATTGTTTTCTATGAGATCATAATGGTTATATAATTAAAGAAATCAATGGCCTTAAACTTTGAAATGGAATTAAAGAATTTGTAGAAGTTAATGGGGCTCAAACTTGTTGGGAGATTAAAGATAAGCAATTTTTTTATTGAAGGTGACTATTTGAATATTATTAGTGTCATTAAAAAGAAGTCTATCAACAATTGGAAACTAAACTATGTCCTAAAGGAAGCATGGTCTTTATTAATAACATTATAGTATTATGAAACTCAACATTGTTATAGAGAAGAAAATGGATTGGTAGGTTTTTTAGCAAACATTACTTGTGAATTGGATCAAGGTTATTAATTTTTTGATAAAATTGACCATCTGCATGTTCCTTTGGCTACAATTATCATAAAAAATAATCACAAACCCCAACTTGGGGGTAGCTTTTCCTTCTAATCTTTGTCTAGTTTTTGCAAGTTTCAATCATTCAATTGATGAGTTAAATACTTTGGATTTTCAGATTTTTCAACTTTTGAGGTGGACTTTTTTAGGTAGTTCAACTACATCATCATGGAAAATGACATCAAATAGAGGTGGAGAGTGAATGCACCAATAGTGAAACCCTAGCATCTGTGAAGTATTTCAAGTAGTGCCATTTTCTAGTGCTCAAATAAGAGGCTATTCCTATTTTTTCTTTAACCCTAGAGTATTGAGGGACTCGAGTTTCAAAATCCCTATGCGGGTTTTTGTGTATTTGATTCAAGATAAAAAATAGAAAAGGAGATAGACTTGTAGATGAGGCTAAAAACTAAAGCTAAGTAGGAAAATAAGAGTCCACTGTTAGAACCAAGCAGTGATATGGTGACTGTAGAGGAGATAGATCTGACATGGAAGAGGGAAAAAAAAATGAAATGCCCACAACCAATGAAACCCCTATGCAAATTGCTAGTAAAGAGGAAGAGAATCTTGCACAAGAAAAAGATGACCAATCTAAAACCCTAGAATTCCAACTCCCTGAGAAGTTGTAGAATGTATTGCTGAAAATCAAAATAGAATAGTTATTTTGTTTTTTTAAGGGGAATCCTAATTGAATTAGATTTTACAAATGGGCTAAAATGAATTGAGAAAATAGGGGCTAGGAGATTGAAACAATTAGGGGACTAGACAAAGGATTTGTGTCATGTATTTTTAAATCTATTGAACATTACCACATAGTTTTATAATATGACACATGGGTGATATGTGGGGAAGTTTGTTATTTGCAAGCATGGATCTTTGATTTTAACCCTGAAGGACCTTCAAATTCTCACTACCCCATGTGGTTGGAATTTCACTTTTTGAATTCATCCTTCAAACCTTTATTAAGGACATCACAACCCAACTTGGTAAAGTCATTTGGTGCAAACAGAGATTAGATAAATTCTCTAGTTTAAGGGTTCATCCCAGAGTTTGTGTAGAAATTGATCAAAACAAACCTTTACTAGAGAATATTAAAATATTTGGCCCAGGTTTTGAATTGGATCAGCCAATAGTTTATTTGAACAAGCCAATTGCTTTCTTTTTTCTATCATCAAGAAGGACATTTGGTTAGAGACTTCCCTATTAGAAAAAAAATAGGTCCTTGTTATCACACTCTCTAACTACACAATCTAAGTATACTGCTAAATCTATCCATCAAACACCACTAGCCCCTAAAATCCCTTCTTCGTCTCCCTTGAAAGATAATTGTATTTCCCCTTCTACTGGTAATCATGCTTCTTCTGAGCCTCCCTTATTGACTCATTCATCTTACAAAGATATTATTATGATTGATGAATGGAGGATTGTTCAATAGAGAAAAGAACCCTCTTTCGCCTCTTTCTCCCATCTTACTTCTAGCGAGTCACCTCACCTTCACTCCAAATCCACTAATAGGTCCATTTCTCCCCCTAATCATAGACAAAGATCGAGATGCCCACCATTTGAATCCAATGAAAAAATGAACAATGAACAAGAGGTCTCCACCTCTAATTGTTTTGGAGTATTGCCACAAGAGTATTGTAAGATTTTCTCATGAAATGTGAGAGGGCTTTCTCACCCTCATTGGAAACATAAAATAAAAAACTCTTTTTCTAAGTGGAAACCAGATGTGGTATTTTTGTAAGAAGTGAAAATTAATAATGAATGCATAGATATGACTCTTTCCAGTCTTTGGAAAGAAGCTCTTTTTCTTCATACCACACATAATATTGGTAGTGGTGGAGTTGTTCTTGGATTATCACCTTGGATCTCCAAACATGTCATTGATAGGAGAGAGGACCCATCACATAATTGTGTTTGGGCCCTTTTCTTTATCAATTGACAACCTTTGATTTTTTGCTCCATTTATGCTCCTAACAATCCAAAAGAAAGATCTTTTATTTGGGATTGGATGCCAAGAAGTCTTCCTAATGTTGATTGGGTGTTGGGAGAGGATTTCAACATGGTGGAACACCGAGAGGATTGAAGTTGATTTAGTTTATCTAAACTCAAACAACATGAATTTGAAAAATGGATCTATTGTCAAATTTGATTGGAGTTGCTAATTCCATGCATTATAAAGTTTCCAACTATGCCAATAATTGGTTTACTTGGTTGAATTACAGACTTGGAGGAGATAGGAAATTGAGTAGACTAGATCATTTTTACTTATCTCATAACACCCACCTAGAAACTTCTCCTATTGGTGCTTGTGTGCAAGTGGATTATTCAACAACATTATCTGATCATTTTCCTATTAATTGTTCCATCTATTTTAGTCAAAAATTTGATCCTTCATCTAAGTTTCCCTTTGAAATTAATACCTCACCTTAAAGTGCATATTGTGTTTCTTCTTTACTGGTTATTTGAAATTCTATTCCTAAACCTCAAGAAGGTGAATCATAGGCTATTTGGTGGGGTGATGTTCTCACCCAAAGTGTTGATTTTCTTCAATCCTTTGGAAGAAGAATGGCATGGAGATGTAAATGTAAAGAAAAATTCCTCCAAGGGAACCTAAAACATGCAAGAAACAACTAAATAGTGATCCTTATAATGAAAATATTCAAAATTATATTGTTGTTACTAGAACTTAGATGCATAAATTGGACCACTACAAAGGGCAAGGAGCCAAAATTATAGCAAGATTGCAGCGAATAAAGGAAGGGAATTGAGGTTCTAAATTTTTCTTCAACTACCTAACTATAAACATAATAAGGAGACAATTAGTAATATAGTGGATGAAAGTGGCCATCACACAGACAATTCAAAAATTATTAGCCTCTTTAAATATGAAAAACTATTTTAAAAAGAAAGTAACTGGACATATATTCAATAGTGCCTAGAGGAAAGTGTCCAAGATTGTATACCTAATAAAATTGATCTAGGCTATAGTAGGTACTTGGATGACATTCTCTCTTTGGAAGAAATTGAACATGCTCTTTTCTCCATGAAAACCAGTAAAAAGCCTAGTCCTAATGGTCTTCCAGTTTAATTTTATCAAATTATGTTGAATCATATAAAAAATGATTTATGTATTCTTTATTTAGAGGCTCTTCAAAATGGATCTTTGGGACCTAATATCAATAAATCGCTAATCAAACTTATCCCCAAGGGGAAAAATGAAGATTCTATTGATTGTTGGTGACCTATCACATTGCTAAATACCTCTTATAAAATCATTGCAAAGGCTATAGCTCATATAATTAAACTTGTTGTTCAAGGTATTGTGAGAGTTGAGAAAATTGGGTTTGTAAAAGATAGATATATTTTGGAAAATCTAATGTTGGCTTGGGAGACTATGGAATGGGCTCAACAAACAAGGCGAAATGCTTTGGTGATCAAGGTAGATTTTGACAAAGAATATGACAAAATTCGTTGGAGCTTCATTCTTAAAATTCTACAATGGCTGGAATTTGGACCATGAATTAGGAGACATGTTCAAATGTTGTTCAAAGATGTTAATGCTCATCTTATTGTCAACAAGACTATGTCAAATTCCTTCGAGTTACAACACTCTATAAGGTAGGGTTGTCCTCTAGCCCTTTTCTTATACATTCTTGTTACTGATGCTTTGAGATATCTTCTTCAAAGAGCTAATTAGATGAATCTTATTAAATGCATTTCCATTCCTCTAAGTAAAGTGGTTATTAACTCCCATTTTGCTGATGATAGTATGTTGTTCTTGCAAAATGATGAAGTTAAAAATACCTTGGGAATTTTGAACTTGTATTATGCTATTTTAGGTTCTCAATTAGCTCATAACAAGACTAAATTTCTTATGTGTCAGATTGGTCCTATCCCTCAATGGATTCCCAAAGCTTGGAAACAAATCAAATATGTAGAGATAACTAGATATCCAGACATTCCTTTTGCATTGGGGATCTCTCTATTTGATATGTAGGGTTGGTTTTTAAATAGACTTAAAAAGAAATTGTTTAACTGGGGAAACAAATTCATTTCCCTAGTTGGTAAAATTCAAGTTGCCAATAGAATCCTCATTGCTACCCATGTTTATTACTCTTCCTATTGGATGCCATCCAAACAAGGTTATGAAGAGTCAAATAAAATTATTCCAAAATTCTTGTGGTCCAAATGGGATGGTAATATTGGATTTGTTACTTCTTCTTAGTTTCATTGAATGCAACCACAATGTAAAGAAGGCATTGGGCTTATTAATACTAAAACCCTAAGAATATGTCTTGCTGTTAAAAATGGATCATTAGAGCTATCGGCGAAGATGAGCCATGAAAATTTTTAGTTCGTTATCGAGGAGAAAAAGTTAAAAAGAAGTGGAAAAATGTTGGTTGGTTAGATAAAATGTTGGTGTCTCCTTTTTAAAAAAAAATCAATGCTTCATTTCCTTTGAAGTCAAACAATCTAGAAAGCATGACAAAGAGTTTGCATTTTTTAAAATGGAATGGCTCTTCATTACATCATGGTTTCAGTTTTGCTTCAACTTCAATATGGCAGAATAAATTGATAAACTATCACAATCAACCATTGGCTATTAGCTTTCCAAGACAAGTTCATTATCTCTTTAGAAAAGGGGTTCATCAATTTAAAGATATTTGGAACTTTAATAATTTTGATTGGGTCCCTTGGACGAGTATTAAGGAACAATTAGGGCTAAGCAATAAGTACAAGCATTTCTTGATTTTTGTTCAATTATTAATTCCTATTGATCTTTCTATGAAAATTTGCACTCCTACAATGTGTAGATTTTGCAAAGATTGGAATGGCTGTCCTACAGCCATTTTAATCATTTTCCTCTAAAGAAGGTCCATTTAACTATCCTTTCTAGCTGGCCTCTTACTCCTCACCTAAACCAAAAGTGGAGATGCAGATTCATTTCTAAAATCTGGTCCAAAATGAGTGCTCAAATATGGAGATCTAAAACTGAATTTGATACTCAAGTGCTAGCTTGGAAAATTCTATATTGCAAGCTTCATATCGGAGATAGGTTGAAATGTATAATGGTTCAACCAACCAAGTGTCCTTTTTGCCAATATGATGAAAATATGAAACACATATTTAGGGATCGCATACATGCTAGGAAATAATGGTTAGCTATGTTTAGAGACTTGCGATCTTTAATCATGATTTAAACTGGAAGGAAACTATTTTGGGTTTTGGTATGCAAAATGAAGTGATTGCTGATTATATTGGACAAGTTATTTTAAAGCATACATGGAAGAACATATGTGCTGCTATTTTTTCTAACAATGTTCATCAGGTCGCCGACACTCTAAGGCTTTACTCTGACATATTTCTTCAGGTGATTTTCTTATTTTTATTTCACAACTCTAAGTTTTGTGTAAGAAGAATGCTAAAGCCATAGATCAGTTGCAACAAGTTAAGGAACAAGTCTTTAAGTTTCAACTCCACAACAAGCTCAGCCAATGTGATACTATCCTGCTTCTCATGTAATTTTGTTTTGGCAGCCTCTTAAGCTGTGTTTTTTGACTGTGTAGTTCTTTCAACTTCATACTCACCTGTTGTAAAGTTGTTTTGCAACTCTCATTTTCTTTTTCCAATTACCTATTGATAATTTCATTCTTGTAATGCTTTGATTCAATATAAAAAAAAATATATCATCATGATTTCTTATATCAAGATGATTAAGGGGTTTCCAAATAATAATTTCAATTGTACCATTCCTTCGTGCAATTTCTCATTGAGTTTAGTGGCAACAGTGCTTTTCCTTTTGCTTCATTAGTCTAAAAGTGTGCAGGATTGTAGAGGACGATTTCGATGTATCGTTGACACAGCACGACGAGAATTTTATCCCCAGCTCCAACCACTTTTTCTGTATCATTTGATAGCTCTCACACTTTCCGTCTTTCTGTGTATTGTTTCCAATGCTGAATCCCTTGCATTTTCATCCCTATTCGGAAATGAGAATTTCATGAGAGTGGTGTCTTTTATTCTGAGCAGTTGGTGAAGGCTTTTGTTTCAGAATGCAACTTAGTCGAAGAAGCAATTCAGATTGTTATTGGGAAATAAATTCTCTAGAACTCACCATGGCTTTTATATCCTTCTCGGGTAATCTCCATTTGTCTATCCAACTGCATGGATCTATTACAGACCTATAGCTCTTTGGGTCATATTGTTGTTAGAATTTTTCAAAGAAGAGTTTATCCGAAGACAAACAATGGAAAGCTATTAACGGTTATGATTTGTTTTTTTGAAAGCCTAGGTCGGTGGTCGGTGGTCTGTGGTCTGTGGTCTGTGTAAGTATTAAAAACTGCAAATGTGCAGTCTGATGGCTGCATAGACAATTCGGAGGATGGCGAACATTTTCAGAGAAGGAAATTGATAGCATAAAAAACCTTTGGAATATGATCTTTGCTGAGAGTTAAAAGGGAAAACTCCATGGATATTTCAGACTTGATAGCCTCATAAACATAGGTGTATTCATGCAAATGTGAACTTTGATGGCTGGATAGACGTTGCCAGCCATCCTCCCCTAATATATTTTATTGATATTTTTTTTGGTTTAGTTTGTGTTGAATAAAATATTAATTTTAATCATCAAAATATATGAACATATATAAAATGATTTAGCTTTATTAAAATCATTTTTTAAGAAAATAATAATAAACTAAGTACAAACACTAAATTTAATAAAATAAAAAAATTTATTAACTATGAAATATATGATGATTTTTCTTATAAGAAAATTACTAATAAAAATAATTATCACATCAAAAATTACTATTTATTTATTATACACTTAATTTTATAAAAAAACAATATAACAAAATAAACAAATACTCATCTTGAAAAAAGATAGAAACTTTCTTACACATTAAAAATTGTGCTTAACCATTCTTCCAATTTCCCACTTAAATTGTTGTTTCCAAGATACCTAAAATTCCAACATGACATTACTTTACATTAGACATAAATATTATCTCAATAAAATATTAGAACTACTACATCTTATTAATCACTACAACAAAAAATATTCACATATTTTCCAAATCCAACTTTAGAGAGAAAAAAGGTTGAAAATATCATGCAGAAATATCAATTTGATATTCCAAAAAAAGAATCTAAATAAGTTAGGGAAGTATTCATTAAGAACCACTTGAATGAAGATGTAAAGTTGTTTCAAAGAATTTTAGTCCAACTCTAGTGCAAAATAACACATCGAGAAGATAAATAAATTCCTAAAAAATCAAACAACATGAAAAGAAAAATAGGTAGTTTGATAATTTATTTTATATCTATTATATCATAATTTAATGGAAATTAGGTAGTTCTTATTTCAAATTTTGGGGATATAATTTTTTAAAATTAGGAATTTATAAGGATGTATGCGGTAAACTTTTTGGTATTTTGAAGAAGCCTTCTTTTACAATTATCTCAATAATTTTGTAACTAAGGGTTACATTCTCCTAAATTCACTTATATCATAAACTGCTTCATCAATAACTAAGGGGTTTACATTCTCTAAATTTACATAGGTCATAGACCTAATCTCATCCTTATGTTGTTAGTCTTCTAACTTAACAAAAAATACTTCATGGGTGCTCTTTGTGAGAAAAAAAAAACTAGTGAAGCAATCACTACTTTGAAATTTTTTAAAGATTTTAAAAATAAGAGAGAAAGGTAGAATTATAAAATATATCATATTTACAAACTCTTCAAAAATGGTTTAAAATTAAAAATGCACTTGAAGTACCTAGAACATAGAATTTAAATTTTATAATACATTTCAATAGTTTTAAAATTTAACTAATCTATAACTGAAAACATAGACAAAGACAAATGTTAGAAAATAAAACAAAAAGAAAATTAATAAATGAAGAGCAAAGGAATGATGAAATTAAAAATAGTATAAGTTTAGTACCTCAATCGAAAAATAAAGGAAAATATAACCATTAGATTTAAGATAATTATTTAAAGAAGAGGTTCCAAAAAAAGCTTTTAAAAAAATCACTTTAATATTGGAAAAAAAGAGAAGTGAAAGTTAATATTGAGACTCAAAAAGAAGTAAGAACTAAAAAATATGAACAACTAGTTTCAAGTGCTTTTTTACATACAAGAAATAAAGGAAAGAAGTTAAAAGATATATGTTGGAACATAGTATTATACTGAACCTTGTTTATGTATTTATGTAATATTCTATTGACGTCAATTTTATTAGGTTAGGATAATATATTTCTAAGAGTAACATTATCATTCTTGATTTGAGGTACTCAAGTTCCGCTAATACCTCATCGATTCTTGATTAATAAAAAATAAGTGTTACATTTGTCTAATCAAAAGATACCTCTATCTCACATGTCTAAGTTAAAAATTGGATAACTCATTTCTTGATTGAACTCATGACTTATTGGAAATGTGTCATTCTAACTCTTTCATATAAGAGGTTTATATATGCATTTTTCTTTGAATTATTGAATGAATTGAATATAATTATTCTATATTTTAGTTTTGGAATAATTTGTAGCAATCATATATTTTCACCCTATTCTTATCAAAGAATATAACATAATATTTGAGCCATGATATCCTACGATTAGTTCATCTTCTATTTAAGTTCACTAGGGTTAGGATTTTTTGGTGTGACTATTTTCTATTTAAGAATGCTAGGAGGCTTATTAACTTATGCTTTGTACCTATATTTTATGGTATTAATTTTTAAATAACATGTTTTTGGTGTAGTTATGAATGATTATAATCCTATCATTACATAAAAGAGAGCCTAAAATACTATAATGACTATCTAAATGTCAAAATCCAAGCACTCTACATACTTGCCATTTTTCACTTGCATGCAATTTGAGATCATAATATATGGCATTCAAGGTATAAAGTTAATCATTTGGGAACATAGTTCAAGATTCATAACTATGTTTGTGTAGGTTGAAGATGATTTTGTACATAATATGAGGTTAGTGTTTTTTCTACAATGTCCTTCGAATGATAGTATGTAGAAAGTACTACGTTCAAGGTATATTTAATGTCATTAGCATCTAAATATAGCCTCATATAATGTATATTATCTACCCTCCTATCAACATCGACTTTCCAACATCCAACTAGTGAACACACCCTCATCCATTGTCAACATCAAACTTAACTAGTGAGTTCCTATTGAACTCCTAATGAATGTTGACTATCAGCCTACCTAGAAAAATTTAGAAATTAATGATTACATCATAGTCTTTTCATGCCACTATATATTAAATTTGGAATACTCCTCATTGGTACTACCTATTCCATCTACACAATATTCATTACACCTAGGTTGATGGTACACTTTTCACCACTAACAACACCATGCAACATCTAGCTACACCTCCTAAGACCACATGGAAAACATGTGGGCCTAGATTTGAATGATTAAATCAACTAATCAAACCACCATGCCATCTAATACCACATTTATTTCTATAACACTAACCATAAACTAAGTCACCTAGTAATTATAATATGTATTACATCATCTAACATCAACATGGTCCATTCTTCTTCTCTTTATTAAAATATCATCCTTCAACATTAAAACTTTGGTTTTTGGATCCAACTTTTAGAAGGCCCATTCGAAGTTGTATGGACTCCAATTATGGTTTTCTATTTATCTTCATATTTTTTAATGGATATCAAATGGTTTCTCTCTTTCTTATGTTGAAGGTCCCTAGTTTCCGATGAATGAATATTCATATATATTTTGTTATAAATTTCTTATTTTAAGAAATTCAAGACCTATAATATGTTCTTTTAGAATAAATATTTTAAAACAAATCTTTTCCACTTAATAGTGGTGTTTTCACTTATTTTTATTTTAATAAAAAATTATACTTTCAACATTTTGACCATTTAGGAACTTTAAAAACTATGTGAGACTATAAATAATTTCTATAAATACACTAAGCATAAAACCTGTTTTTGATATTAAAAGCAAGGGAAGGGCCCTTGAACCTAAGATTTTAATAAATTCAAATAGAAAAAGGGTCAACCAAGCTAATTACCCAACAACCAACAAAAGGAGGCATGCAAACCTCATACACAGAGCCAAAAGGAAGCAAGCAAGCATGTAGGCCTAAATGAGACTAAACAAAAAAGACAACAAAAGAAACCTTTACTTTTTAGAAGAGGAAATTAATTCCCAATTTTTCTTTACTAGGTCCATGTCTTCCCTCTAGTCCTTCACACTTATATAGTAAGAAAATGAGACCTTCTGAGTCGTATCCTCCAAGTTTTCCCCACTTTTCCTCATAATCTTCCTTATTTTTGACTTACCAGACACAATTCCAAAATATCATGTTGCATGATCCTGTCCCCAATATTAGTAATGCTACAAAAAAATTCCTTAAGGGCAGTGATCATGTTTCTTATATTCTCACCATCACCTTCAAACTCTTCCTTGAGGGAGCCATGAGGCTTTTCCTCCAAATTGTCCTCCAGATTTTGGTTGAGGTTGTCATGTATTCCTTCATCATTTTTAATTTCCTCATGCTCAACATTAAGGTTTTCTTTACCAAATCCCTCCTCCCAATTAGGTTCTTTCAAATCTGAGCTACAATATTTTCACTAGAGACTTCCTCTTCATCACTATTATCCTTCCACTCAACATTGATCTCCTATTTTTCATCCCCAAATTCCTTATTATCTAGACTCTCTTCTTCAAATTCAGGGATGAAATCTTCATTCAAGTCAGCAAGCCCCTTGTCATCAAGAACTAACCTTTTTCCTTTAGTGTCTTTCCCTTTATTCTTTTGGTTGATACTAGCTAGTATGGAAGAGTATCTTTCACTGGACCAATTATTGTTATGGCCCACATGGTAGGGCTTTGGGTCATCCCCAATTTCAATACTTATCGATCTAGAGGGCTCCACCAAGTCTACTTTTTAGCCTTCTTGAGAGGAGGATGGGTAATTCTTTTTTGATGTGTAGTAGTCTATGGAAAGCCTAGAAGAGGGGTTTGGGGATGTGATAGTAAGGGAAGCCCTTTTTTATTTTGGCTTTGAGCTTGCAGGGAGGGATTCAAGGGAAGACTGTGGGTAAATTTCAAGAAGCTTTAATATCACGTAAGTAGCAACGGGGGTAAGTTTTTACTAGGGGTGGCATCACACACAAAATTATAGAGGGCATAGATTAAGCCTTGATGCAAGGCTGGAGAGGTTCCTTTAACAATGTTAGGTCATGAGGGAAGAAAGAAAGAAAAAAAGAAAGTTAATCCATTCCTTATGATGAACATGGTTCAACAAAGGAAAGTGATAACCATGTATACAAGGGTGAAATATAAAATTAAGTGAATGCTTACTAGGCTATAGGGGAGGTGGTTTGTCCTAGTCATAGCCATTTTGTAGATGAACAAATTTATCACCTTCCTCAAATAATTTATCTTTGAATAAATTATGATACTTCCCATTACAAATCTTAGCCACCTTGAGACCTTTGCATTGGAGACCTGTGGATTTGACAATGAGGTTAGCAGTAACTTCAAACTAAATACCCCGATGACAACTTTGCATGCCTTTCATGAGTTGCATAATTTGGAGGTTAGGTCATCATCATGCCCATGCATAGATTGGAAGAAGGGATTGAGGCTTTCCTCTTTGAAGATTCTCCATAAATCAACATTTTGTTTGAGTGAGACACAAGATAGAGGCTTTGATCTTTTCCTTAGGCCCCCCAATCTAGCAATAGAGAAAATGCATAGAGGCTTAGAAGAAACCTTCACAATAAACTTGAAACAGTGAGTTGGAGGGATGGGGTTTGAAATGCAAAAGGAAATATTGAAGAAAGAGCAACCAAAAAGAGGGGATGAGATATATGGCTTATGTAAAGCTTGTGGGTAATCATGGTCCTAGTTTGCAAATCGTGCCACCTATTGAATGAACTATACTTTGGGGGTTGCTTATGTAAAATTAATCTTGAGAGAATGGAATGGAGAGGATCACCACATGTGATGCCATTATGGAAATATTTCATTTCCATAATAACTCCACTTTCCCAAAAATTAATAAATCTTGGGACATGAAGGGACATAATTACCAAAATAACAAAAAAAATGACGACACTACCCTTTGTATGATGAGGGATTAAATCCTCGTGATTAACTTTTGTATTTTTAAAATCAATCTCCTTCATTTTCTAAGAAGAAAATAAGTAATCCTTATCAATATCCTTCTTATGATTGATCCACCAACACACTTGAGGGGGACAAGTGCTATGTGATATTAGAAAGTTGAGCATCATAAACATACCTAACAACTTAGGATGTCAAATCATTAAAAATATTGTTATGTATATTTGACGACCACCTATGGTCTAATATTTTAGTAGAAATTATTTCCTTGATGTTTAGAGGGATATTATCAAATCCCCAATACGTTCAATATTGGTAGGATAAGCCAACATTAGCTACTTCATCAACTGCCTTATTTTGTTCTATATACGAGTGGTAGATCTTGTACTAGGGAAAGGTGTTGAGAGAATGTTTACAATCATCCATCATATCGCTAATCATCTAAGGCTCAACATAGGCTCCTTTTAAGATATTAATAATGACGATAGACTCACCTTCAACAATAACCTTCTTGCATCATTTTTCTTTTAATCTCCTAATTCCCCACCAGGCCATTGTTTCTTCAACAACAATACTAGAGAAGAACCCTAGGTTCTTGGCATATCCTTCAATGAGAATAGATTTATGGTCCCTAATCACACCCCCAACAATAGCTCCATGCTAGGTTTTCCTTTATAAAAACAATTAAAATTTAATTTAAACCAACCTTCCTCAGGAGGAATCTACTTAGTAGCTTTCCTACTCAACAACTTCGCCCAATTAATACACAAAAAATCATGTGTGATGCACCATAGCTATTTAATTCTAATTTTTCCTTAAGAGGGAGGGGATTTTGAAAAACAATAGAAAGTTGTGTTGATTTTTTATTGAAGTTGTTTTATTGAGAGAAAAAACTCAATGTTGTTTCATCTCTGGTCTCCAAAAATCCTATTTTTTTCTCCTTCCATAAATTCCATGACACAATTTGGTGCAGGAGCACCTTGTGCATTTTATGCTTCTAGTTGGAAATTTTGTAAAATTTCAATTTTCATCATAGAGTGCATTGTAAAAGGTCATGTATGGACCCATTCAAATGCAATAAAGTCTCTAATAGGTCTCTAGGAGGTCAATTAAGTAAATTTGCACAAATGTTGCTAAAGATGTAAAAGTGCAAAATTGCAAGAAATTGCAAAATTGTGGGAAGATGAAGAGTCATATTTGGAAACAAGAAGGTTTGGTCAATTGAAGTAAAGAGGAAGTTATGAAAAGTTGTTGGAAATAACTTTAAAAGCATGGTGAGGGAAAGCAAGAGGTAGAACTTTGTAATTTTGAAACAAATTTTGAAATAAAACACTCTGTTCTATAATTTCTGCGTTTTCCTCTCTTGTTTCTAGTTTTATACGGCCTGTACAACAATACAAGGCCTTGATTTTCATTTTCCTAGATAGAATAGTGATTTAGAATTCACTCAAACTCAAATTGAAGGGTTTATATTGAGATTAAAGTTTGTTTTGAGTTCTATTATAGAAATATGCTAGAAACCCTCAAATAAGGGTTTGAGAGTCTATTAAGAGTCTAACCTACCAAATTCCACCGATGTAGGTTTAATATATTGGCGGAATGGGTTATTAAAGAGTGTGTTTAGTGTGTTTAGTATCATGTGTGTGTGTGCAAATGTAGGGAAGTGAAAATATAGAGCTATGATTGCTGCCCTAATAGATTTTTAGTGTTTTTCCATGAAATTTGATGAACCCAAGGTGGAATCTAATGTAAATGCATTCATGAAGGTTGGGAGTTGGTTTTTATAGCTTGTAAAAGCATAATTAAAGGTGTCTAAGATAGTGGCAAGTTGAATAAAGGTTTGGAATATTTACTTTCATTAAACCCTCATTATTTGGTGCATTGACAAGCTTACAATAGGGGTTTGTGAATTGTGGCCTATAGAAGGGTATACGTGATCAAATGTTTGTAGATTCTTGAGTTTTATGATCTGATAAAATTTTTTTTGTAGTTATTTGGAATTGGGAAGTGCATTTGGAGGTACTTGCTTTGTATTTTAGGCCTAACTAGGGCTCATTTCCATGAGATAGTCAAATTTAAAGGTAATCTTTGCAAAAAAAAATCATCAAAGCTTTAGATATGTTAAATTTGGCCAAAATGGGTTCTTGAATATGCACTTAGTCTATGAAGATTCAAAATGGTTTAAGTGCATTACCTGTTTTAGAGTGTTGGATACCTACTAGCATTATTGTGTTTTGACTGCAAGAAAATGTGAATCTGATCAAACAGTGGTATAAGTGAATGTTTTTATTTTGTAACTATCTAAATGATGATGTTAAAGATGTATTAAGATTTGATAAAAGTTGAGAAGTAAGACTTGTTGATTTGGTGCTTTAAAGCAATGTGGAATCAAGGTGAAATTCAGTGTCTTGGTGGGAATGTTTGATGAGTTGATTGATTCAAAGTTTTTCACAATGGGTTTTTTCTTTGGCTTAGTCAAAATAATGATGTTTAATATGTACTTGAGTTCGATAAAGCTTTGGAAGCTTGTTTTGATGGTTTGGTGTATAGGTAGTCTAGTGGGTTTAAGATTGAAAAGGAGTGAATTTTGGTGAATTGTTACTGATCTTCTCAAGTTTTGTATTTTGGGTCATTAGTACCCTAGAAGTTTGTAGATGCTCTACATAAATTGGTATCAAAGCTAGCTAATCTAGTGTTTGTTAAGTTGCTGTTGAGTTGTTGGTTGCAGGTGCTTGATCCATCTTAAATTTGTAGGAAAGAGAGAAGTTTCCAGAGAGTGTGTTGGTTATAGACAAGGCTAAGGTTTGTGTTCACTATCCTTCGACAAGGATTAAGTTGGGGAGAAGGTGCATAGAGAGAGACACCACCAAGGAGAGAGTGGTAAGTACATCTTCCAGGATCTACTATTGGGTAAGATGGATGGTTTGAGAAGTTATGAGTTTGTGAAGTGGTGAGGGAGATGTATACCTGTCTGAGAAGCACTTAAAGAGTTTGTAGCCATTACAAAGTTGGAAGTCATATGATTGTTTAGAGAAGGTCAAGGATGAATTAGTTGAAAAAGAGGAAAAATTGCTTAGAAAGCAATGTGAAAGGACAGTCTTGTGTCCTTTGATTGAGAAAAGGTTAGAGGGGAGTTAAGTTCTATGAAAGGATAGTCCTGTGTCCTTTGATTGAGAATAGTGATTGGTGAACCTAATGGGCAAAGAAAGAGAAGGAAAAAGGAAAAGACAAGTGAAGAGAAAAAAAAATGAAGGAAAAGTTGGAATCAAGACAAAGTCAAGTGAAAGTTTCAAGAGTGCAACAAGAAGTAGTCCAAGAAAAAATTAAAGAAGGTATACAGGTGTCAAGATGCAAGATGGATGTGATACATTTCCAAAGGGACTTGGAAAGTTTTAGGCCAATTGTTTGGTGCAGGAGCACCTTGTGCATTTTATGCTTCTAGTTGGCAATTTTGTAAAATTTGAATTTTCATCATAGAGTGCATTGTAAAAGGTCATGTATGGACCCATTCAAATGCAATCAAGTCTCTAATAGGTCTCTAGGAGGTCAATTAAGTAAGTTTGCAAAAATGTTGCTAAACATGTAAAAGTGCAAAATTGCAAGAAATTGCAAAATTGTAGGAAGATGAAGAGTCATATTTGGAAACAAGAAGGTTTGGTTAGTTGAAGTAAAAAGGAAGTTATGAAAAAATTTTGGAAACAACTTTAAAAGCATGGTGAGGGCGAGCAAGAGGTAGAACTTTGTAATTTTGAAATAAACCACTCTATTCTGCAATTTTTGTGTTTTCCTCTCTTGTTTCTAGTTTTATATGGCCTGTACAACAATACAAGGCCTTGATTTTCATTATCCTAGATAGAATAGTGATTTGGCATTCACTCAAACTCAAATTGAAGGGTTTATATTGAGATTAAAGTTTGTTTTTAGTTCTATTACAAAAATCTATTAGAAACCATCAAACAAGGGTTTGAGAGTCTAACCTACCATTCCACCAACGTAGGTTTAATAGATCAGTGGAATGGGTTATTAAAGAGTGTGTTTAGTTTCATGTGTGTGTGTAGATGCAGGGAAGTGAAAATAGAGAGCTATGATTGCTGCCCTTATAGATTTTTAGTGTTTTTCCATGAAATTTGATGAACCCAAGGTGGAATCTGATGTAAATGCATTCATGGAGGTTGGGAGTTGGTTTTTATAGCTTGTGCAAGAATAATTAAAGGTGTCTAAAACAATGGCAAGTTGAATAAAGGTTTGGAGTATTTACTTTCATTAAACCCTCATTATTTGGTGCATTGACAAGCTTAGAACATGGGTTTGTGAATTGTGGCCTATAGAAGGGTATAAGTGATCAAATGTTTACAGATTCTTGAGTTTTATGACCTAATAAAAGACTGTTTGTGGTTATTTGGAATTGGGAAGTGCATTTGGAGGTACTTGCTTTATATTTTAGGCCTAATTGGGGCTCATTTCTGTGGGACAGTCAAATTTAAAGGTAATATTTGCAAAACAACATCATCAAATATTTAGATATGTTAAAGTTGGCAAAAATGGGTTCTTGAATATGCATTTAGTCTATGAAGATTCAAAATGGTTTAAATGCATCACCCGTTTTAGAGTGTTGGATACCTACTAGCATTATTGTGTTTTGACTGCAAGAAAATGTGAATCTGATCAAACGGTGTTATAAGTGAATGTTTTTGTTTTGAAACTGCCTAAATGATGATGTTAAAGATGTATTAAGGTTTGGTAAAAGTTGAGAAGTAAGACTTGTTGATTTGGTGCTTTAAAGCAATGTGGAATCAAGGTGAAATTCAGTGTCTTGGTGGGAATGTTTGATGAGTTGATTGATTCAATGTTTTTCTCAATGGGTTTTTGCTTTGGCTTAGTCAAAATAATGATGGTTAAGATGTACTTGAGTCTGATAAAGCTTTAGAAGCTTTTTTTGATGGTTTGGTATATTGGCAGTCCAGTGGAATTAAGATTGAAAAGGATTGAATTTTGGTGAATTGTTACTAATCTTCTTAAGTTTTGTATTTTGGGTAATTAGTACCCTAGAAGTTTGTTGATGCTCTACATCACAATTGGTGAAATTTGTTTCCAAATATTAGCAATGATGGGATGAGAGAAAGGATAGTTGTTCCAAATATTAACAAAATCCTTCAAGGAGGCAGGGAAAACCCAAAAAAGCATCAAAGATTTGAAAACATTGTTCAAACTTCCTTAGTGAAGGAACAACTTAAGATGAGGTGGTCAATGCTTTCGACTTCTTCATGGAAAAGGAAAAGACAACATCTATTAATAAATTGGAACCCATGCCTAAAGGTTGTCTATTGTAAGAATATTGCCATGAATAAAGTCCCACCAAAAGTAGTTGATTTTGGGGAGGAGTTTAGGAATCCAAACCCATTTCTAATTAAAGCTATCATGGGTGAGAACAAATTGCTCCATCATGAAATAAGAATATTTAACAGAAGAAAATCTAGAAGGGTTACTATTCCAAATCCAAGTATATTTTTTATTTTGGGAGAAGAAAGTACAATACTCAATACGATTTCTTAAATCCTTCAAAGTTGCTTCCTCATCCAGTTGACTATCTCCCCTCATTAATCTACCCATAGAAACTTGGTCTTCAAAATTCTTCCATTTTGGGGTAGCACCATGCTAATCAATATAGTTATTAAGGGAGACACCATTGGCCTAAATAAGCTTCATTTTAAATATTTTTGAATTGATTTAAGGAAGAAAGTGTAGGGCCCTTAGACCAAATATCCTCCCAAAACCTAGTATTCAAACCATTACCCACTCTAACTCTAGCCCCTTACTTAATAATACCTCTTATTTTCACTAAGTTATTCCTTATAATTGATCTGCAAGGTAAAATTGGGACTCATGAAATTCTTTTGATTATCATTAGTAAGGTATTTTTCTTTCAAAATGGCTACCCAGTCTTTCTCTTTAGTTGAAAGGAACCAACACATTTTAGCAAGTAGCACTTTATTGAAGATTTTAAATCTTTTGATACCCAGGCCTCCTACCTTTTTTGGCATCCAAACTTTCTCTCATTGCACCAAATAAATTATGGACTTCTCCTCTGTTCCTATCCATGGAAAATTCCTATGAATTTGTTCAATTTTGGATGCAATACTAACAAGAACCTTAAATTAGGAAAGTAAATAAATAAGAATATTTTGAAGGGAGGCTTTAAGGAGTTGAAGTTTCCCAACCTATCTTATCAACTTACCCTTCCATCTAGCAAGTTTCTTTTGAATTATTTCTATTATGGTATTCCAATAAGAATTTAGAGGCTTCTTAGTAGTGAGAGGAAAACTAATGTAAGAAGCTGGGAGAGGAGCAACTTGACATCCTAGAATCTTAATGACTTTCTCTTTAATTTGTTGGCTAGTGTTGAAAAAATAAAGCTTACTCTTAGTGAAATTGATATATTGACCTGAGGCTTCGGCAAAAGCATCCAACTTTTTTTCCAAGAGGAATCTTCTACCATTGAGGCTGCCAAACAAAATGGTGTCTGTAGTCACTCAGAAACCTGAAATGTCTAGGAAAGAGATGGAAAGAAGGGGAAAAGAAGAATGAAATTGGGGGTGATGAAGGAAGCATGTAGGATGAGAGGGAAGCAACAACTCAAAAACCTGAAGTACCCAGACTTAGCCAAATTTAGGACCTTTTCAAGGGAGACTCATATAATATGACTCATGTGAGATTTCTTAGATTGGTTTTCAATGATGGGTCATAAGGATGGCATGAAATGGAAACATTCCTGGTGACTTTGTGGGATGATTTCCTACTAATCATGGAATCCAAGGGGGCTTATCAAATACATTGGGCACAAAGTCATGGGAAAATATTATAGCAACTGGGTTCACTTGAAGAAAAAATAGAATATGTGTAAATTGCACTTGGAGGAAAGCAGGAAACTAGAAGCATACATTCCCTTAAGGAGAGTACAAGGTGTGCAAGAACACTTCTTGGAAAGAAGAAAACTAAACTAGTATGTACAAAAGATTGATAATACCTCAAAAACAACATTTGAGGTGAATTCCATTAACTGGGATTAGTACTTCTTCTCCATCCATTTTTGATAGTTGGAAGGAATTATGCCATTTACACTCAGAAATGATGTAAGGTCCACTCCACATGGCATTAAATTTTGTGTGCCTTCTATGTCTACTCTTAATTTAATCCCATTTAAGGACTACATCCCCTTCCTTGAAGACCCTAGGGGTTTCCCTTTTATCAAAAGACCTCTTGACCTAATTTTGATGTTCCTCCATTGTATTCATTGCTTTATCTTTGGATTCTTCTAACTCCACCAATTGTGCATACCTGACCATCATTGGGTCCTCCCATTCTAGCATTTCCAACTAATTAGCCAACTCAAGAGCTCTGGTAGTTCAACTGATAAGGGTAACTTTGCTTGTTTTCCATACACCAAGATGTATGGGGAGTTTCCAATAGATCTCTTTATGGTGATCCTATCCACCCATAGGGTAGAACTTAACTTGGTGTGTCAATTCCTTTGATTATCTTCCATGGTCCTTTTGGTGATCCTTATCAAGTTTTTGTTTTTTGACTCAACCAAACCATTCCCCCGAGGGTAGTAGTTTGATGAAGTACCCAAGTAGATGCCATTCTTGACAATCCATTCACTTAATTTTGTGCCCATAAAAGCTAAAGTATTATAAAAAATAATAGAATCAAGCATTTTGAACCTTGTTATCATCTCTTCATAAAAGCTTAGGACAACAGACTCATTAGCCTCCTTCAATACTACAACTTTAGTCCACTTGGTGAAATATTCGGTGGAAGTGAGGACCCATTTATGAACTACACTAGAAGGTGGGTTAATGGCCCTTATACAATCAATGCCCCATTCCATGAAGGGTTTTTTAACTTGGATAGGTTGTAAAGGAAGAGTATCCATCCTTTCTTTTCTTGAGAAAAAGGCACATTTCTTACACTTCCTTACCCAATCATGGGTATCTTTGAATAAACTAGGCCAATAATAGCCCACCCTCATTATACTTAGAGCTGTAGTTTTTGGTGTAAAATATCCACCAGCTGCTCCATCATGGAATTCCTCAAGCACTTTGTCAACTTGATCAATATCAATATATTTGAGCAACACACCATTGCCATCCTTCTTGAAAAGTATGCCATTTAGGAGGAAATATGGGATGGATTGTAGCCTAAAGTACCTTCTCTTAGCTCTATCTATTCCTTGTGGGCACTCACCTATTTGGAGAAAATGGACCATATCACGTACCCAACTCTAGGGAGAAATATGTGCAACTTCTTGGGGTTGCTCTTGGATAGCTAGGATAGCCTCTACAACCTCCTTCTCATTATTTCCCATGTCAACAACCAGATGTTCACACAAACCTTTATCTCTTACCAGTGTTGTGACTTTGATTTCCACATCATACTCCATTACTTTGGTTACCCACCCAGTCCTCTTGTCACTCAAATCATTATTCAATAGGAACTCTTTCACGATTGGGTGAGCAACCATTAATTGAATTTTTTATTGGAAACTAAATGGAATTTTTTTTTAGGCTTTTAATCACAACAAGTACATGCTTCTCAACAAAATAGTACCTTTTCTCATAACCTTCTAGGCCTTAGCTAAAGAATGACATTTGCTGCTCCAGAATTTTCTCATTTTTCTGCACTAGCATAGCGGAGATGGTATCCATGTTTTCATAAGCATAGAGAATGAAATCCTTAGAAAATTTAGGGTTTACCAATGTAGGTTTTGTTGCTATGGCTTCTTTGATGGTCTCAAAACTCTCTTTTCCTTCCTTTGACCAACCGAAACTCACATTTTTCTTCAACATAGCTATTAGTGGTTTTAACAAATAAAAAATATTAGGTATAAACCTCCTAACAAAATTTATCTTTCTAAGGAAACTTTACAAACCATTTTTATGGCTAGGTAGAGGCAAAGCCAAAATAGCACTCACCCTTTTAGGATCAATGGTCACTCCATGTTTTGACACCTCATGACCTAGTAACCTACCTTCATGCACTACAAAAATGCACTTTTTGGGGTTTAGTGATATCCCAAACTCTTTGCACCTGTCAAAGATCTACCTTAGGTGAGTGAAATGTTCCTTTTCATCCTTGGAGAAAATGGTGATATCATATAAATATAAAAGAACAATATTGTACATGAGGCCTTGGAAAGCCATATACATTGCCCTTTGAAAGGTTTCCCCAACATTGGATAATCCAAAAGGAATTTTCTTGTATGCCATTGTTCCCCACTTGGTGGTGAAAGTTGTCTTACATTGGTCCTCTTCCTTCACTAACACTTGGTTGTACTGAGAATAACCATCTAGCAAAGAGAACCTTTCAAAACTTGCAACAATTTGCAAAATCTATTCTATAGAGGGCAGTGGATAATGGTCTTTGAGTGAGGCCTTGCTCAAGTCTCTAAAGTCCACACACAACCTTATTTCTCTACTTTTATTTCTTATAGGAAAAAGACTTGAAACCCATGAAGTGTGTTTTATTGGAAAGATAATGTTGCTCTCAATCAACTTTTTAAATTCATTTCTCATGAGTGGCTCAAGCTTGGGATTTAAAGGCCCTTGCTTTTTCCTTACTGGTTTTGCATCTGGCCCAAGCTCAATGGTATGTTGGGCTATTTTTGGATCAAATCCCTTTAAATCAAAATATTCCCAAGAAAAAAATTCACAGAATTCTTGAAACAAAGGAAAAAAAGATTCTTTATCTTCTTGGGAATATAGCTTACCAATTTTAAGAAGCTTACCTTTAAAGATTTCCACTTCTTTATAGTGCTCCTACTTAACATACATGCTAGTCTTTCCTCTTTTCAATTGATCATCTGAATTAAAAATGGACTCCAAAGTGACCAAACCTTTTGGTAATTTGTTTGATCTCACTTGTATGATCTAGTCACCATATTTCTATTGTAACATTGCTTGGTTTCTAGTTGCAAACTTAGCCTCTTCGAGCAAGAAATTGAGCACTTGCTCATCACTTTCAAATAATTTCCAATGGAAATTGTTATCAGGAATAGATGGCCTTACAACCACCTTAACATTTTGTTGTACTTTATCATTTTTAACATCATTTGGAATATCAAACTAGGCACCTATAGCAGCCAACCTATCATCATATTTATTCTAATTTCTAGGTATGGACAACATATTGAAAGCATCAACTTCTTATATCATATCCCATACCCTATGCTTATATGACTTGAGCAAACGATTTTTGGTCACATGCAAGCCTCTTACTTTGTTCAAAATCAACCCACTATCGCCAAACACTTGTAGACAACCTATTTTCCTTTTCCTTTCCCACTCCAAACCCTGTATAAGACCTTCATATTTAGCTATGTTGTTAGTATAGCTAAAAGAAAAATGAAAAGGTGAGTAATAATTTTTACCTTGTGGAGATACAAGTATGGCACCCCCACTAGCTCCATGCCCACTTCTTGAACCATCAAAAAAAAATTTCCAAACCTTATTTTGTTGTTGTTCATGTAGTTGCTCCTCTTCCCTTTGAATATCAGGGATGAAACAATCTAGCTTGTGAACCAAAAAGACACCTGGGCCCACCTTTTCCAAATTATTATTTGGGTTAGTTTCAATGCTTTCAGTTTCCCACTCATCCAAAAGAATATTTTTGATGTCATTTGTTTAGGTGTTTGGCTCTTGGGTAGGAGTATGCTCATCATGGTAAAAAATGGCATAGTTAGCATTGGAAGAACAAGGTATGTATGGCTCTATGTGATCTTTCACTATGGATTTAGATTTAATGGTCACTTTGTTTCCATACCTTGTTCTAAACAACATATGTGACCAATCTGAGGATATATATCCACCTATTTTGGTAGTGAATTCTCTCGAAAGACAAAGAGAAAAGTAAGGTGGTAATTCAATCACATAGAAATATTGTAGAATGGAAAAGTTAGGGCATGAATGTAAGGAAAGGTCTAGATCATTCACAACCCCTACAGTGTTGATAGTTGTCCCATCAAGTTGGACTACCCCCTTCTTGAGTGACTGGTACTCAATACCTAATTTATCCATAATTTGTTAGGGCATGACAGAGCTGCTAGCCCCTGAGTCAATCATACAATTGTGAACTAACTTATCTCCTATGATTAGGGACACAAAAAATGGTGGCGGTTTAACCTCTTTGTTTGGTTGTACACTACTATTTTGGGATGTATTGGTAAGCACATCCTTGTCTCGGTTACCTGGGAGTTCTTTTGATACACCCAAATTTGATAGGGCATCTTGCAATAAGTCTTTTTGTCTCAAGATAGAAAAAGAGTCCCACATAGACATATTGACACTAGCTTTTTTCATATGCTCAAGTATATTGAAAGAGGAAAAATTTACCTTTTGCTAAGCTTTTGTAACAGTAGTATCTCCTTGCAAGTGGGTTGGCTGAGGCTAATTCCCAAGTTGTTCCTTGGTGGCGCTTTTCTGATTTCTTTGCAATACATGTGGTACATGAGACATAGATGGACCAACAACCTCTTGGTTCACTCTAGGAGCTTGATGAGACTCCTTACTTGATTTTTGCACTACTTCCATGGCTCTCTTCTTGCTTCTTATGTTAGCTGCTATAGAGCTATGGTCTTGGTTAACCGCACATAACTCTTCCCCTTGCCAATTCAGAAGCATGATGTCACTTGGAAACTACTCTTATTGCTACAAAGGTGTCTCATCTAGTGCACTTGGTTGTAAATTAGGTGCATTTTGCACCATTAATGCTTTATTGATCACCCCATTTAAATAAGTCGACTGGCTATGGGGATGATTGTAAGGAAAACACAATTCATATTCTTGAGCAAGGCTATTTTGCATAGGGACTGGCTCCTTAGATGTGCTTCTTGCATTTGGATAATTTTCTTGAAAGTGCCTTGGGTGAAGGGCTTGCCTTCGGCCTTGGTTGTTTGCTTGATAAGGCAACCTATTTTCTTGGTTTGATTAGTAGGGCACTTGATTTGGGTGTTGGTAGGGCCTATAATTTTGAATTGTTTCTTTTTTAAGGTTTACCAACTCATTCCCAAATGTTTGTTGAAGGCCTTTTATCTCTTGTAGCTCAAAAGGCTATGTTGGGACAACCTTTTCTTGTGTAGGAGTAGTTGGTAGAGGGGATACTTGTGGCACTTGCATAGGCATAGTTGGTGGAGTTTTAGGAAAGATAGGCATAGGAGGTCTTCAATCAATTTTTGCAACTTGGATGAGGTTTTTCTTAGCTCTTATTGCTACTTTATATCCATCAGGAAGTGTATGTGAACCCATGGATTGTATCATTACATAAATTTCTATGTCAAAATCCCTCAAAAATTATAGGAAATCATGTTGAGATGAAGGTATTACTAGTAGTGGGATTCTATCTTGAACCTTTTGAAAGTGAAAATTAAAGTCTATCATGTGCTCATGGGGAGCTCTTTTGATAGTCGTCAACTACTCCACTAGAGACAAGTGGTCAGATTTGTCTTCACACTTCTTGCAAAGGTTATCTCCCATTTGATCCCATGAGGTGATAGAATTCACTGCCAAACCTCTAAACCACTGCAATGCTTTGCCCTTGAATGAGGGAGCCAGGAGTCTAAGAGAAACATTTTCTTTTGTAATATTGTGTATTGCACATAGTGAGGCCACATCTCTAATATGTTCAACATAGATGGTTTGGTCTTCTCCATTAAAGAATGGAAGGTTCTTCATAGAAGCCATAGGAATTTTATCGTGTTGTAAATTAAGTGGGATACCCCCATTAAAATGCACAAAAGTTTGATTTCTAGGTGTAGCCATACGAAACAAGGCTCTGTTTGTAAGGGTGGTGGGTATTTTATCTTGAAACAACCTACCCATAGGTGGCATAGATTGAGCCCTAGGAGAAGGGTTTGAGCTTCTATTTCTCCTAATGGGTGACAAGGGCTTTCTATTTCTTCTTCTTCTAGGAGCATAAAATGATAACTCAGTGTATTGATAAATACCTCTAGAAGATTCTCTCATTTGAATTATGGGAATGAATGCATGGGTCTTCTTTGTAACTAGGAGTTCTCCCCATCATTTGATTCACCAACTTTTATGTAGAATATTTCTTTGAATGCAGAGTCACCAGGTACTTCTTTTGTGCACCTCTTCAAGGCTAAATTATTGAGAGCAACACCACTTTCTCAACAATGTTGAAATGAAATTTCTTCTTGTCCCACCGGGTGTGCCAAAAGTTGTCACTAAGAATTGCAACCAACTAAACAAGGGGTTCAACATTCCGGTGAAACAATGGAACTAACCTCAAGGTGTGGGACCCTACAATGAGGTTAGATCTTTGAAGAAGGTCGACTTCATTTCAAAACTAAGGAAAAAATGGTTGGTCAAACCCAAAGTTGAAAAATATCTAAACTATGAATTGCAAGAGGAAAAGGGGAGAAGGAGAAATGCTCAAAATAAGGGAAAATAGTGGTACACCAAGTTTTGAAGTGTTTCTTCTTGCTTTTATTGCATAAGATATCAATACAATCACTTGAGGGGGCTCACATAGTTATCTACTTTATCATATTTGCAAGGGGAGAATGAAGGCTAAGAGTCTAAAAGATCAAAAGGGGTGAGGGTACCCACAATTATCATTTTCACAACCAACTAGCACAACAATGTAATCTACAAAAATGGTAAAGAACAATGCATGTGCATAGGTATTGAATAGTACATAGGAGACAAGCATAAAGAAGAGGCAAAGCAAATGATTCTATATTGATACAATGACATGGAAGCCAATTTTACAGTTGCAAAGATGCAAAGAGCATAAGTATGCAAGATAAAATCTAGGGAAAACCTAGAGGAAGAACCCCTAAAAATTATTAAAGTGTTGCCTTTATAGTTTAGGAATAAATTAGTTGACTCCAACCAAACCCTGACCTCCACTAGGGTTAGCAAACAATAGAAATCCGTCCAAATTAGATTTGAGGTGATTAGATCATGAAAATCATGTTGAAGGATGAGCCTAGGATGCATAAAGACCTACATGCCATGCCTCTGTAATAAATGTTGTCCAAAAACCCTCCAAAATGCTCCCATAAAATCAATGATCTGGTTATGGGGCAAGAGAAGAGGGATAATAATCAACAATAAATGAGCATGGCTGCCCATGAGATCAACCACAACCAACAAAACATACAATAAATGTTATCCTCGAGCCTCAAAAATTGAACATTCAGGTGAGAAGGTTTCTCAAGCATTAATTGCACCACCATGAAAAAACACGCCAAAATGTGGAAGGTTAGGGCATCAGTCCTGAAAGGAAACCCTTGCTAGCTCAAGAATTAAATGGCTTAGACCCTCAAAAATGTGTTTTTATCTAAGGTCGGGCATCGGGCCTACCTCATATCACTTATTGCTTGTTGAAGATTGGAATAGGGAAGAATGAAGTCATGAAGTTTGAGAGCCACTCTCTGTTGGGTGTTGGGTGTCAATGTTTCACCATACCTTATACTTATACACTACACTAGCACCAGTGTTGGGCTTCAAATATCGGTTATACCTCTTGCAACTTACCAAGAGGTAAATGCAAAGTGTAATAAGGATCTTTGAATGGCGAAGCTTGAAAGAAATTTAGGGTTGGAGGTTTAGGGGTCAGAGGTTAGACATACCTCCTATCGGTAATAGAAAAATGGTAAAGGGAAAGAGCAAACCCCAACACCCAAAAATAGGCTATTGAAGATCAAGGTTCGGTAGGGGGGCTTACCTCCCACAAAAGGAAAATAAGAGGTAAGGCTGCAATGTGAAACCCGAAAGCCAAAACAAAAAGACATTTGATTTCACAACAATAATCATGGTCAGACTTCTAAAACCCTCAGAAGGAAGGAGGGAAATGAGAAGAAGGTGGAAGGAAAGAATATCGGGCATCGAGTATGGAGAGGATGCTTTACCGACTGCAAAGAAAAGGAGGAAGAGGGTAAAGGGGATGCCCAATCCTTGATACTTGAAAGGTTGAAACTTGGTTGTATTTCGAAGAGACCATTGGGGGTTAGGGGGTAGAAGGGAAAATTACCTATTACCATAATTGGGGTAAGAGGTAAGAAGAGAGGCTGAAGCTTGATCCTAAAAAAATTGACACTGAGTCAATTTTGAAGAGATTGGGGGGAAGAAAAAAGGAAGGAAAGAAAGAGGTATAGGGTAAGGGTTAAGTCAATGGGAAAAACATGAAATTTTTAGTAAAGAGATGGAAAGAAGGGGAAAAGAGGAAGGAAATCAGGGGTGATGAAGGAAGCATGCAGGAAGAGAGGGAAGCGATAGCTCAAAAACTTGATGTACCTAGACTTAACCAAATTTAGGACCTTTTCAAGGGAGACTCATGCAATATGACTCATGTGAGATCTCTCAGATCAATTTTCAATGATGGTTCATAAGGATGGCATGAAATGGCAATAGTGTCATCTACAAATTGTTGGTGGGACACTTGCAGGAGAGAGGAAGCAGATTTAATGTTTTTAAGAATTCTTCTGTCAAGGAGCTTTTGAATATTTCTCCTAAGAACTTTAGCCACCATAATGAGTAGATAGGGGAGAGAGGGTCCCCCTGTCCAAGACCACAACCACAAGAAAAGGAACCCTAGGGAATTCCATTGACCAAAATAAAAAAGCTTGGAGAAGGCACACAAGCTTTGACTAGATTTAAAAATCTTCCTTTAAACCCATATTTCAATAGGACAATTGTCAAGAATTGTTAGGAAACTCTTTCATAAGCTTTGGAAATGTCTAATTTGAGTTTCATTGTGGATTTCTTGCTATATTCCATAGAATGGATATACTCATGGGTTACTAAAGCAACATCAAGAATTTGGTGACCAACTACAAATCCTTTTTGGTTGGGAGAGATCATTTTATGCAGTAGCCCTTTTAGTCTATTGACCATAAGTTTAGAAGAGATTTTATAAACTATATTACTCAAACTTATGGGTCAATAATGTTGGAAAATAGTGCATAACATAGACTAGTATTTAATATAAGTAATGTAAGCGATTATGCAATAATCACTTTAGTTAGTAGAGATTTGTTATTAGTTAGTTGTCAGGTGATTTTGGGGAAAATGGCTTTATAAAGCCAATACCATGTAATAGTTTGTAGTGTGATGTGAATGACAAAAAATTGATACGAGATTAATCTTGTTTTTCCTCTCATTTCAATATGGTATCAGAGCGGGTTTCTTCCTAGACCTCTCTCTAATCTCCTTCCAATCATTTGTTTTCATCCAAAGTGGTGTGTAAAATGGTATTGTAGTGAGGACCATGTGCAACTGCTATTGTATTCTTCCATTCTTACATTAGTCAACAGGTAAGCATTGTAGACCATGTGTAAAACCCTTTTGAATCCATCATTCATCTGCATTTCTTCTCTTTCTCTCCGTTGTGTTCATTCTTGCCATTGTTTATCACTCCACTTTGTTCGCTGTTATCATTCTAAATATTTAAAATTAAATTTTTTTTCCCCCAATCTATTGGAGAAGCGTGTTTATCGGAAACCACCAGCCGCTACAAAAAGGTGAACTATTCAGAAATATCAGACAGTATGTTGCAGGTCGTTATTGAGAATGCCATCTTTGTTGATTTCACGAAAAGAGGTGGTTAAGGCACATTTTTTCTTTATGTGTTTTTCCTTCTATTTCTGAAAATAAAGGTCTTGAAAGATTTCAGGATTGTCAGATGATTGTGGAACGGTGATGTATAAATTGGAGAAGATACGATAGGCCTAATCATTTCATATATTGAATGAGCGCAAATATATTAATCTCTCTATCGAATAGCAATACTGGCTTCAAAAGGAATCGTGGTCATTCGAGAATCAATATCATTGCTGACGCTATTCTATATTTCACGCCGATCAATGAAACTTAACGGGTAGAAGTTTGCGTTGATATTTGTGTGAATATCATCTCAATGAAGATCCTATTATTGCAGATCTGAATTCGGTGTTGTCATTTTCAAACCCGTAACTTGATCATTGATGGTGGGAATCAATCTGGCATTGGTTTGAGTGTTCCCAAAGACAAAGTCTGACACTGGTTTGAGCATGATCTCCTGATATTAGGAAGACATCACTGCGAAGACCACATTATCTATTCTGTTGCTGTGTTTGTTTGGCGTGGAATCGGAAGGTAGAGAAAAATAAAAGAGGATGTGTGGAGAAGTATAAACTGGTGTTACCTGTGTAATTCATGTGATAAGAAGTCTCGGAGATTCTTATTGGAGGATCGACAGTATATATAAACTAGAGCCAATGGATTAATTGTATATCATCACTGACAACTTAGAATATGATTAATGGGATTCTGGTGTGATTTTTCATGGTTGTCATCGATTGTTATTATACTGAGCCAATCATATGGGTTTGATTAGCGCATGACATAGAAATAAATCATTGGGCTTTTTGTATGTGAAAGGAATCGGTGCCTTCAGAGCTAAGAAGACAAATCATTTATAATATGCAAATTCGATGATATATGCACATTGACTAATTCATCTGTTGTTATTTGGAGCCGCCAATAATAATATTTTGGCTATATAGGAGAGGACCTAGTAGTTGTGCACCCTAACTTCACGCTTCTCAAAATCTTACTTGGAAATTTCAAATCACTCCAATTTTTTTACAGCAGCTTACTTGGCAAGTCTCCTGCTTATAACTTTCGTTTCAGGGCCACATCATCAAATATGGACACCAATTTTAAACCACAATAGTTCAAGGTGAAATTCGCTCCATCTTGGATCCAACTGCATTCTTTAGCCCTAAAATGTAGAGAACTCAAAATAATATAAATAATGGAAAATCATGTAGGTATTTTCCTTAAACATGATATGGATTTCTTCATAAATCCCTTAAAACTTGTTAGGGTTTGTGAATTAATTAATGCCACAAAAATATTTCCAAGTCAAATACATATAAAATCTAAGTTTTGTAACTGTCTTTTGATTCCATGTTCTTCACAAAAAGATTTGAACTTCCTGGAGTTGAACTCACCACCTCTGTCAGATCTCAGACACTTGACTTTCAAACCTTTCTCATTCTCTGCCATAGCCTTGAAACTTTTGAACTTTTCTAGTGCTTCACATTTTTCTCTTAAGAAGGAAACCCATATCATTCTAGAGTAATCATCAATAATCAACATAAAGTACCTTTCTCCATGAATACGTCTAACTCTGGAGGGACCATAGAGGTCAGTATGTAGCAGCTCTAGTAAATTATTTGAATGAAAATATTTGCTCTGAAAGGAGACTCTAGTATGTTTACCCATCTGACACTCCTTACAAATTGTGTTAACAAGCTTCACTAACTTAGGTAGATATATTACTATTTGAGTGGAACTTGCCTTGAAAATGTTATAAAAATTTATAACCTCCTAGTCCACAACCAACTTTCATCTACTTGAGCAATTAAACAACTCCCATTAGCAATATTCAAGTGAAAATTATTACCTTTTGTCTTTCTACCTGTAGCAATCATATTTCCAGAACTTCCATGTATCTTGCATCTTCCATCTTTGAATTGTAGATCATAGCCTTTTTCCACCATCTTTCCAACACTCAAAAGATTGTGCTTCAAGCCTTCAACATAAAGAACATCATTAATGTTATCCTTACCACCAAGGCAAATAGAACCTCTATCGCGAATCACACCAACATTGTTGTCTCCAAATCTTACAACACCACCATCATACTTCTCTAGACTTACAATTTTTTTTTTTATCACCAGTCATATGATGTGAGCATCCACTATCAATAACCCACTCATCCTTTTCTTCAACTTAGGTTGTAAGAGCTTTCTCATCTTTAGAAGATTTAGTATCCATAGGATTATTTTCAATGGTAGAAATGAAAACCCATTCATATTCATTTCCATTATCTTTATCAGAATCATCATCAATCACTCCCTTCAAAAAGTAACATTTTTTTGGAATCTCTTGACCTTCTCCCTAGATCATTTCATTCTTTTAGGACATCTTGACATAAATGACTCCTTTTATTGCAAGAAATCTATTTAATTGGAAACAGATCTTTCAAGTTACCTTCTCCTCTACCTTATTTTTTATCTCAGTGCTTCCAATTATTCTACCTCTCTGTCTTTATCTTTAGTTGTTATCATCATACTTGGATTATTTCTGGAAATTCTCTTAGACCATATATTTGCTTGTTTGTTGGGATACAGTATCTTGAATGCTAATTTGTCTTTGAAATAGATTCACCAATCTCACTTAATTCAAAAGCAGCAAGCTTACCAACTATGTCAAGAAAACCATAGTATTATTGATTTGAGCTCTTCAATAACATGAGCCTTCAATTTGTAGGAGGGAGGAAAGGATCTAAGTATCTTAGCTACAATTTCATCCTCATCCAGAGAATTTCCGACACATGTAATACCCATCACTATTTCATTTACTCGTTGCATAAAAGAAGTGATATTTTCATCTTCAACCCATCTTTAAATTCTCATACTTGCCTTTAAAACTCGTAGCTTAGCCATCTTCACCTATGCATCTCCTTCATACAAAGTTTCCAACTTCGTCCAAATCTCATGAGTTGTTTGTAGTCCTACCACATTTTCCATCTCCAAATCTGTCATAGCACTCTCCAAAGCTTCAATAGCCCTGATATTGTTTTCAACATATTTGATCTCATCAGTAGTGGAGGGACCATTATGAGGAATAACATATGGATCTTTTGTAATATTCCAGCAGGCTTCACCAATACACCTTAGGTATTTAACAAGATGCTTCTTGAATGTTGGACTATTCAGAGGTACCCAAGGATTGATGTTCCATAAGAAGAGAGATCACTCATAAAAGATGGATAAAAAGTATAATGAAAACAATAAAGGGGAATGGACATGCTTCAGACACACTACCTAGAGCTCACTGCTCAATTACAGAAGGGGCTCATGTCCAACAATATAGAATAGGATTAAAATGTGAAGGACTTCACAAGCTTGATTATAGTTCCAATTGCACAAACAACTTTCTTTCTTCTTTTTTGATTTTCATTAACTTGATCTTCCTTCAGACTCCATAGAGGATTTGCAATCAAATTATATTTGCACCAAAATACAAACATAGGAGTCATGGAACACATGAAGCACACTTAGACCACCGATGAAACATAGGTTTATATATCCACAAACATGATCCATTTAGATCTACAACTTCTCAACCTCAAAGCCAACAATTTGCAAGAGTGAAAGAAAATTTTTTCAATAAATCACCTCCTAATGATCCAAAATAGTATTCATGTAAATATCTTTTTCCTTTTCACGGAGTTGTAATATTTGTAACAAGTGAACAACAATAGGGTGGAATATCTTTCCAAGATTCTAATATTGGTTTTATCCCA